>SJYC01129300.1:0-10811 GCA_006408675.1 Madoqua kirkii | reverse complement strand
TCCAGTACTTTGGCCACTTCATGAGAACAGTTGACTCATTGGAAAAGACTCTGATGCTGGGAGGGATTGGGGGCAGGAGGAAAAGGGGATAACAGAGGAATAGATGGCTGGATGGCATCACCAACTTGGTGGTCATGAGTCTGAGTGAATTCTGGTAGATGGTGATGGACAGGGAGGTCTGGCATGCTGCGATTCATGGGGTCACAAAGAGTCGGACATGACTGAGTGACTGAACTGAACTGAATTGATGGCAGAAACCAACACAATATTATAAATCACTTATTCTCCAATTAAAAATAAACAATTTTTTTAAAGATGTATGTAACCAAATCTCACTCAACAAATGGTAGTTAATATTTTAAAAACCCTCCACAAAGAATCCTTTAGACCAAAGTGGCATTATTGATGTATTATACAACAACAAAAAATACTTGGATAAAATATTTTCAAACTTTTTAGGAAAACTAAGGTAGAATGAATGCTTCCAACTAATCTATGAATCAAGCATTACCTTGACACTGAAAGCAGACAAAAATATTACAAGGAAAGAAAACTATGAAACAGTATCCCTCCTGAACACAAGAAATTCCTTTTAGTTTCTTACATGATTGAGAATACATATGTAAATGCAATTCATTCATATGTAGAAAGGATATTATATCATGACCAAATAGGGTTTATTTTGTCAATGTTCAAAATCATTTACACTTAAAAAATACATTTCAGCATTTTAGCAGACTGAAAAGGTAAAATTGTGAATTATCTGAAATATGATGAAAAAGTCATTTCATGAAATACAACTATTACTGCTTGAAACTTTTTCTAAACTAGAAACAAAATGGAAATTTTCCAACCTGACAAAGGTCCCTTCAAAAATCCAGAGCTAACACTTTAAAAATATTCTATATATGTTTCTCCCTAAGGTCAAGAATAAGACAAGAATATCCATTCTCATGCTCCTATTCAACCTTATACTGTGATTGTAGTCAGCACAGTAGGCTAAAAAAGGAATAGAAGATATCCACTTTAGTCACAGTTGTAACTGAATATGACTTTACTTTGCATTTATTTTTTTAAAGAAACTTTTTATTTTGTATTGTGGTATAGATCATTAACAAACAATGTTGTGATATTTCAGGTGGATGACAAAGGGACTGAACCATAGATATACGTGTATCCATCCTCACACAAACACCTCTCCCATCCGGGCTGCCATATAATATTGAGCAGAGCTCCATCTGCTATATAGTAGGTCTTGTTGGTTATCCATTTTAAATATAGCAGTGTTTACATGTCCCTCCCAACCTCCCTTATTACCCTTTCCCCTCTGCATTCCCGCCACCCAGCAACCATAAGTCAGTTCTCTAAGTTTGTGAGTCTCTCTATGTTTTATAAGCAAGTTCATTTGTATCATTTCTTTAGATCCACATGTAAGGAATGCCATACAACATCTCTCCTTTTCTGTCTGACTTAGTTCACTCAGTATGCCAATCCCTAGGTCTATCTTTGTTGCTGCAATGGCATTGTTTTATTCTTTTTAATGCCTGAGTAATATTCCATTGCTTATCTGTACCACCTCTTTATCCATTTCTCTATCAGTGGACATTTGGGTTGCTTCCATGTCTTGGATATTGTAAACAGTGCTGTAATGAACCCTGGGGTTACAGGTATCCTTTTGGATCATGTTTTTCTCAGGATATGTGCCCAGGAGTGGGATTGCAGGATCATACTCTATTTTTAGTTTTTTTATGTAACCTCCATACTAATCTCCATAATGACTGAACCAATTTACATTCCCACCAACAGGGTAGGAGGGTTCCCTTCTCTCCACATCTTCTCCGGCATTTGTCTTTTGAGTATTTTTTAATGAAAGCCATTCTGATTGGTGAGAGGTGATATCTCATGGTAGTTTTGGTTTGCATTTTTCTAATGATTAGTGATATTGAACATCTTCCCATGTGCCTCCTGGTCATCTGTTTGTCTAGAGTATAATTCTCACTTAGGATCATAAGTTGCACATTAGAATATATGCTTGATAAAATTTTATGCAGGTGGATTTTTCCTTTAGCACCTCAGAGTAGTTTTGCCAATTTCTGGCTCCCAAAGTTTTTAATGAGAAATGAGCAAGTATTTGAAATTATCATTTTTGTGTCATGTTCTACTTCTGCTTTTTAAAAATTTCCCTGTATCTTTGGTTTTCATCACTCTGAGTGTGATTAAGCATGGATTCTTTCATATCTGCTGTTCTTGGAGTCTGCTAAACTTTGTAAATAAGGAAACTGTTTTGTTTTTTTTCACCAAATTAGCAAAAATCAAATGGTATTCTTTAAATTTTCTTCTCTTTTCTATCTCTGGAATACTAACCACACGCATGTTCACCATTTTGATATTGTTCAATAATTCCCTGAGTCATAATTTATTTTTCTATTTTCTTTAAATAAGATGATTTCTATTGGTCTTTCTTCAGATTCATTAAGTTTATTCTCTGATATCTCCTTTCAGTTATTATGTACTTCCAGTGACATATTTTTTAGTAATGTTATAGATCTAGTATAGTATTATTATCATTTAAAAGATGTCTCTTTGCTGTAGGTAAGAAACTAGAAAATACTAATAATACAGGATTATATTAATCAAATCAGGAGGGAATTTATCTCCAATTCAATTTTACTCTTATTTTATGACCTTTGGGGGTCATGAACCAAAGATAGTAGACAGGAGTGATGTACATGTGCTTTTTGTAGATGAGCCCTGATCTTCCACTCACTGTCCTAGTCCTATGAATTTTCTGATTTTTCTGCTCAGCTTTTAAGTTCTTAGTGCATCTCAGAAAAAATGTGCTTGGCTCTAGGATGTTGTTGTTCAGCCACTCAGTCATGTCCAACTATTTGTGACCTCATGAACTGCAGCACACCAGTCTTCCTTGTCCATCACCATCTCCTGGAGTTTGCTCAAACTCATGTCCATCGAGTCGGTGATGCCATCCAACCATCTCATGCTCTGTCATCCCTTCTCCTCCTGCCCTCAGTCTTTCCCTGCATCAGGCTCTTTTCTAATAAGTCAGCTCTTCACATTAGAAGAACAAAGTATTGGAGCTTTAGCCTCAGCATCAATCCCTCCATGAATATTCAGGATTAATTTCCTTCAGGAATGACTGATTTGATCTCCTTTGAGCCCAAAGGACTCTCAAAAGTCTTCTCCAATGCCACAGTTCAAAAGCATCAATTTTTCAATGCTCAGCTTTCTTTAGAACCAACTCTCACATCCATGCATGACAACTGGAAAAATCATAGCTTTGACTACATGGACCTTTGTTGGCAAAGTAATGTCTCTGCCTTTTAGTATGGTGTCTATATTGGTCATAGCTTTTCCTCCAAGGAGCAAGTGTCTTTTAATTTCACAGCTGCAGTCGCCATCTACAGTGATGTTGTAGCCCCCCAAAATTAAGTCTGTCACTGTTTCCATTGTTTCCCCATCTACTTGCCAAGATGTTATGGGACCAGATGCCATGATCTTCATTTTTTGAATGATGATTGTTAAGCCAGCTTTTTCACTCTCCTCTTTTATTTTTAACAAGAGTCTCTTTAGTGCCTCTTCACTTTCTGCCATAAGGGTGAGTATGTATGATCATCTGTGTACCTGAGGTTATTGATGTTTCTCCCACCAATCTTAATTCCAGCTTGTGCTTCGTCCAGACCGTCATTTCACATGATGTACTGTATATGAGAGTTAAATAAGGAGAGTGACAAAATACAGCCTTGATGAATACCTTTCCCAATTTGGAACCAATCCATTGTTCTCTGTCTGGTTCTAACTGTTACTTCTTGACCTGCATACAGGTTTCCTAGGAGTCAGGTAAGATGGTCTGGTATTCCCATCTCTTTAAGAACTTTCCACAATGTTGTAATTCACACAAAGGCTTTAGTGTAGTCAGTGAAGTGGAAATAGATGTTTTCTCAGAATTCTCTTGCTTTTTCTATGATCCAGTGGATGTTGACAATTTAATCTCTGGTTCTTCTGCCTTCCTCTGATCATCTGAAAGTTCACAGTTCACACACTGCTGAAGCCTAGCTTGGAGAATTTTGAGCATTACTTCACTACCATATGAAATGAGAGCAATTGTGTGGTAGTTTGAACATTCCTTGGCATTACTTTCTTTGAGATTGGAATGAAAACTGATCCTTTCCAGTCCTGTGGCCACTGCTGAGTTTTCCAAATTTGCTGGCATATTGAGTGTAGCACTTTCACAGCATCAACTTTTAGGATTTAAAATAGCTCAGCTGGAATTCCATCACCTCCACTAGCTTTGGTCATAGTGAGCTTCTTAACGTCCTCTTGACTTTGTATTCTGTGATGTCTGACTCTAGGTGAAAGATCACACCATCACTGTTGTCAGGGTCTTTAAGATTATTTTGTATAGTTCTTCTGTGTATTCTTGCCACCTCTTCTTAATGTTTTCTGCTTCTGTTAGGTCCATACCATTTCTGTCCTTTATTGTGCCAATCTTTGCATGAAATGTTCTCCAATTTGCATGAAATAGTATCTCTAATTTTCTTTTCCATTCTATTATTTTCCTCTATTTCTTTGCATTGTACATTTATGAAGACTTTCTTGTCTCTCCTTGCCATTCTTTGGAACTCTGCATTCAGATGGGTGTATCTTTCCTTTTCTCCTTTGTCTTTGCTTTTTTTCTTTTATCATATTTAAGTGAAGCATATACCAGTTGCTCTGCCTGGAAGACCCCTCACCAGCCCTTCTAACCCACCCCTCAGTCTATATACTACACATCTACAGGTATCACTCTACCACATTACCCATTAAGCCTTTCCTCACCCTCTACCTTCTCTTAGGAAGTAAACACACTTCTGCATTTGTATTTACCTGTTTCTACTGTAACATAATATGACATAACATGTCTTTCTGAAATGCTTTTATACAACAAGTATCTGAGTGTTTGGCACACAGACAATAATTCAAGTAAGATTTATTGTTGAGATAATTTTCCCCATTAGATCCAGAATTCATTCATGAACTCTATAGATGTGATCTGCAACAGAAGGCCTGATTACTTACCCTTTAAGTGTTTATTCACTGAATCATCCCAGAACATGTTGGCATCATAATTATAAAATAATTTCATAAAGTTCATCTTGATATCCAAGATTAAGGGGGCAATATGGGCAAAGATTTTAATTTATTTGCTGAGCAGCTTTTCCTCTCTCCCTCTACCTTTTTTTTTTTTTTGTAACTGATTAACAGTGTCGTGAAGCAGGGCAAGCTGCAAAATTTAGATCTGATTTTGAAGAGAAAAATGATATGCCAGAAACACTCCTGCTTTATCTTGAACTGCATAGTATCAACATACCACATTTAGGGCATTCTAAGGACCAGGGTATTGTTTCTGGAGAATAAGGGCTAATATGTACCTCTTCCAAAGGAGCTAACATATTAGACAGGGAAATTGATATTAATGCAGTAGTATATATAAACTAAGACATATATTCTGAAAATATGAAATTGACATGAAACCAATAAACTGAAAAATTCTGAAAATAGGAAATTGACATTAAAGCAATGATGTATATAAACTGAGATGTATTTTGAAAATGTGAAATTTACATTATACCAGTACATACAAATTGAAATATGTATTTTGAGGTTGTGAAGCATGGTCTCACAAAAGCTTAGAACAAAGGGCTGTGATCTAAACTACTGTTTGGAAGAAAAGCTTGCATTGAAATTAGAAGATTAAATGGAGAGTAGGTGGAGAGCATTTCTGATGGGAAACAGAATAGGCAAAGACCTTGAATCAGCAAGCCTCACTGCACAGCTCTGCAGTTGAAGCAACACCCAGGAGGGGAAGTGCAGAGCCAAGGAGATTTTCAGCTTTGGGAAGGATTTTATTTTTTCCCTAGAAGCCTATGGAGCCATTACTACATTTTAAAGATAGAGGTGACATAATCAAATTTTATTTTTATTTATGACTGATATCTAAAAAAAAATCCCTGTTGTTTAGCCCCTCACCTCTCTTTATACTAGTTCAGGAAGATGAATTAAATTCCTGGAAGAGCACATAAAATGATCATATCTGCTGAGATTCCTCAGCACTTACTTGGTTGGCTGGAGAGAGGCTTTAAAGGAAGGAAATGAATTTTCCCTCTCAGTAATTTCACATACTGTCCCCTTGACAGTTTTGGTCTTGCTTTGGGGGATTTTCTATTTTGGAAGCTATGAATCCTTTGAGCATAGAAGAGAAATTTAACTGCCAGGCATATAGACTAGTGTAATATTTGAAGATGTAAAAACCTAATTTAATATTGTAGGAAAAAGAAATTTCAAGCCATCTTTAATAAAGAAGGGATTTCAGAGGTCAGTATTCTGTGTCAGAATTCAAAACAACTATAATAATGGGAAACTTTATAGCTATATAAACACTATTCCTTGGAGAAAGTGTACATGCTTGATGTGCTAAATTGCTTCAATCTTGTCCAAGTCTCTGTGACTCTGTGGACTGTAGCCTAACATGCTCCTCTGTCCATGGGATTCTCCAGGAAAGAATACTGGAGTGGTTGCCATTACTTTCTTCAAAGGATTTTCCAGCCCAGTGATTGAACACTCATCTCTTATATATCTGCCATTGGCAGGTGGGTTCTTACCACAAGCACCACCTGGGAAGCCCATATTAGGGAAAGTATATATGCCTGAAATAGAAGTGCTTGGATATAACCATGATACTAAACAGGTTTACAACAACAATATGATCAGCTATACCTATTAAAGTGATTTAATTTAAAGCTAAATCATTTAGCATTTGCATTCCATTAGTACTGTCATGATACTGTCTCTTAAAATTTTAAATCACGCTAAATTACCTGAATGTTTAAAAAACGAATATGGAAAAGCAAGTTTAATGTTATTTATCTTGAATGATTCTGATCTAAGAAAAAATGTAATCTATTTTCTGAGTATTGAAAAAAGCTCAACTATAGTCTAGAACTTATATAGTTGAAGAATTATTTTCTACATATGTTCTTTTTGATTTGTAATATTCCATAATGTATTTCAGAGAAGTTAAACAGTAAAATCTACATGTAGTGGAAATGTTGCTAGTAAGACAGAAAATCCACTGTTACCATACTTACCAGATAGAAAGAACACAAGGAACAGATTTAGAACTAACATTGAGATCACACTTCCTTCAAACTTTTATGGAAATGGGGGAACTTTCCTGGTAATCCAATGGTTAAGATTCCACCTTCCAATGCAAGGGACTTGGGTTCAGTCTCAGGTCTGGGTCCTGAGATCCAACATGTCTTGTGGCCAAAAAACCAAAATACAAAACAGAAGCAATAATGTAATAAATTCAATGAAGACTTTAAATTATGGTCTGCATCAAAAAATATTTTTAAAAAGGTTTACAGTGGGTAACACTTATTTTTGTTGTTGTCATATTAGTTGCTCAGTCTTGTCTGACTTTTTGCAATCCCATAGACTGTAGCCCTCCAGGCTCCTCTGCCAATGGAATTATCTAGTCAAGAATACTGGAGTGAGTTGTGATTTCCTACTCCAGGAGATCTTCTGAACCCAGGAATTTGAACCCAGATTCAACTGTAGGCACATTCTTTACTGTCTGAGCCATAAACGAAGCCCACATTACATTTATATATATATATATACATTACTATTATACAGTCACTGTCTTGGACATTGCCAAAGCTCTATTTTTCTGTACCATTGGCAACCAAGACTAATCACACACATGTGACATAGCCTCCAAGAAATGTCTGTGATTCTCATCAAGAGGTATCTAAACTCTTCTGCCATTTGCCACTAGTTATGGGTCAGGACACTATTTCCACTGTTTCCACATCTATTTCCCATGACGTGATGAGACCGGATGTCATGATCTTCATTTTCTGAATGTTGAGCTTTAAGCCAAAATTTTCACTCTCCTCTTTCACTTTCATCAATAGGCTTTTTAGCTCCTCTTCACTTTCTGCCATAAGGGTGGTGTCATCTGCATATCTGAGGTTACTGATATTTCTCCCAGCAATCTTGATTCCAGTTTGTGTTTCTTCCAGTCCAGCATTTCTCATGATGTACTCTGCATATAAGTTAAATAAGCAGAATGACAATATACAGCCTTGACATACTTCTTTTCCTATTAGGAACCAGTCTGTTGTTCCATGTACAGTTCTAACTGTTGCTTCCTGACCCACATAGAGATTTCTCAAGAGGCAGGTTAGGTGGTCTGGCATTCCCATCTCTTTCAGAATTTTCCACAGTTTATAATTAAAAGATGCTTACTCCTTGGAAGTAAAGTTATGACCAACCTAGATAGTATATTCAAAAGCAGAGACATTACTTTGCCAACTAAGGTCTGTCTAGTCAAGGCTATGGTTTTTCCAGTGGTCATGTATGGATGTGAGTTGGACTGTGAAGAAAGCTGAGTGCTGAAAAATTGATGCCTTTGAACTGTGGTGTTGGAGAAGACTCTTGAAAGTCCCTTTGACTGCAAGGAGGTCCATTCTGAAGGAGATCAACCCTGGGATTTCTTTGGAAGGAATGATGCTGAAGCTGAAACGCCAGTACTTTGGCCACCTCGTGCGAAGAGTTGACTCATTGGAAAAAACTCTGATGCTGGGAGGGATTGGGGGCAGGAGGAGAAGGGGACGACAGAGGATAAGATGGCTGAATGGCATCACGGACTCAATGGACATGAGTCTGAGTGCACTCCAGGAGCTGGTGATGAACAGGGAGGCCTGGCGTGCTGCAGTTAATGGGGTCAGAGAGTCGGACACGACTGAGCGACTGAACTGAACTGAACTGATGGGTCAGGACATAGGATGTACATTTTTACCATATAGGTGATGTCTGGTTGAGTCAAAAGTCAGAACTTCAGTCTGAGAGTCCAGGTGTAGAGTTATAATCTGCCAGCAGGCATGGCTGATAAACCACTGAAAATATTTATATGGTTGTATCTTTGATATGTTAGGAATTTCTTAATATTTTATAAGTGAAAAAGAACACTATATTAATATAATGATTAACTTAAAGTTTATGCATGTAAATACACATATAAGATCCATTGTGATTTATGAAAAAAAAATTTTTTCTGAAGGAATTTTGGTTGACATTTTTTTCCTATAAAATTAATTACCTCATATTTGTTCTTATAATCTTTTGAAATTTGAACATTAGTTCATTTAATAATTTGAATAATCTATTTATAATATTTTAGAAACAACTTTGAAATAGTTTTCCTAGGAAGTTACAAGTTAATTATATGTCAAAATAATCTTTTCAAGAAGTTGTGAATGATCTCTTCCTATTAATGATAAATAGTGTCTGTTTCATAAAAGTTGAAGTAGATTACCACTATGCACTCTTTCAATTAATTTAGGTTTATATCCAGTGCACATGTGTTTACATTTCTTGTATGATGTCTGAAGAAAAATTTTCCTCTGCCCTTCCCAGTTCTTCTGGTTGGTCTAATAATTGAATTGATATGAGACATTAACTGGAGGAAATCAAATTCACATGAAAGGGGGCTCCATAAGAAGGAGAAGCCTTGAAATTTCCCAGGTGGTCGATTTGGTAAGATTCCATGCTCCTAGTGCAAGGGAGTCTGAGTTCAATTCCTGGTGAGGTAAGTAGATCCCACACACTGCAATTAACAGTCCACATACAGCAAACAAATGATGCTGTGTGCTTCAAGTAAGATCTACTAAGTCGCTTCAGTCGTGTCCAAGTGTCCAACCCTGTGCAACCCCATAGACATCCCTAGCACAACCAAATATATACATAATTATTTTAAAAAGAATATTAAATCCTCAGTAGAATCAGACAACTAACTTTACAACCAGTAGTTAATAGGGATTTCAAAGTGGAAGGAAGACCTTCCCCAGAGAAAAGGAAGAGCCAAACTTTGGTCAACACGTTCTTTGGAGAAACAAAGTTATCTAGGGCAATAGCTGTTTTTCGGTGAAGGATCCCTATCTAAATTATAACTTTTTTATTATGATTATATTATATAATTATTAAATATACAATATTACTCACAAAAATTCTTAGAGAATAGACAATCGTTGCTTTATTATATTCAGAGGTGGACTGTAGTTCAAAGGTTTGCAAACAGTCAGACACAACTCAGTATCTGAACAACAACAATGAGTATATCATGGTTAAGGTTCCTACTTCTAAGGCTTCCTTATGTGTGGATTAGTAAGCAAAATGAGATCACATCAGTTCAATTCAGTCACATCTGATTCTTTGTGACCCCCTGGACTGCAGCATGTCAGGATTTCCTGTCCATCAGCAACTCCCTAAGCTTGCCCAAACTCATGTCCATCACGTCAGTGACACCATCCAACCATCTCTTCCTCTGTCATCCCATTCTCTTCCTGCTCTCGATCTATCCCAGCAACAGGTTTTTTTCAAAAGAGTCAGCTCTTTGCATCAGGTAGTCAAATTGTTGGAGTTTCACCTTCAGCAATAGTCCTTCATATAAATATTTAGGACTGATTTCCTTTAGGATTGACTGGCTGGGTCTTCTGGCAGTCCAAGGGACTCTCAGGATTCTTTTCCAACACCACAGTTGAAAAGCATCAATTCTTCAGAGCTTAGCTTTCTTTATAGTCCAACTCTCACACCCATACCATAGCTTTGACTAGATAGAGAATTGTTGGAAAAGTAATGTCTCTGCTTTTTAATATGCTTTCTAGGTATGCTTTCATACCTTTTCTTCCAAGGAGCAAGCATCTTAATTTCATGGCTCCAGTCATCTGCAGAGATTTTCAGTTCAGTTCAGT
>SJYC01129298.1:0-50011 GCA_006408675.1 Madoqua kirkii | reverse complement strand
CTGTTTCCCCATCTATTTGTCATGAAGTGATGGGACCAGATGCCATGATCTTAGTTTTCTGAATATTGAGTATATGGTTGGCAAATTTATATGTGGCTTAAAAAATATTTTCTACTCAAATAGTAAAAAATTTCTATATTTTATTTAAAAGCTTATATATATATATATATATATATATATATGTATTAGATCCATTTTGTTGTTGCTGTTCACTCACTCAGTCATGTCTGACTCTTTGCAATCCCATGGACTGCAGCACACCAGGCTTCCCTGTCTTTCACTACCTCTCAGAATTTTCTCAAGCTCATATCCATTGAGTTGGTGATGCCATCCAACCATTGCCTCTAAAGTCAGCCCCTTGTCCTCCTCCTCTCAATATTTCCCAGCATCAGGGTCTTTTCCAATGATTCAGCTCTTCACATCAGATAGCCAAAGTATTGGAGGCTCAGCTTTAGTACCAGTTCTTCTAATGAATACTCAGGGTTGATTTCTTTAAGATTGACTGGTTTGATCTCCTTGCTATCCAAGGAACTCAAGAATCTTTGCCAACATCACAGTTCAAAAACATCAATTCTTCAGTGCTCAGCCTTCTTTATGATCCATTTCTCATATCTGTGCATGACTACTGGAAAAACCATAGTTTTGGCTATGCTGACCTTGTTGGTGAAATAATGTATCTGCTTTTAAATATACTGTCCAGGTTTGTCATAGCCTTTCTTCTGAAAGCAAGCATAATAATTAGATCTATATTCATCTGGATTTAAGTTTTTGTGAATGTTGATGTGAGTCAAGGTTACTTATTTGTTTTTCTCTTATTTCTTTGAGTATAAAGGGTAAGGAGTGTCAAATTATCAAGACAACTTTGAACAGGTCTTCTGCTTCACTGCTGGGCAGTACTGCCTGGATTTCTATAAATATCTGTGTAGTCAGGATTCTGTTTCATTTTTTCTCTCCTATCAGTCCCAGAGCCAAGGCCCACTGCCTATATTATGCAAGTTTTAAAGTAATTCTCATTATCATTTATATCCAATCCTCCCTCTTATTCTTCCAGAGTACTTTGCTCTTCTCCTTTGTATTTTCATAATTATATTAAAATCAGCATGTCTACTGCAACTTAAAACAAAACTTTTTTCTAGTACCATGATTGGAATTGTTATTCTTGCAGAGATCAGTTCAGTGAGATTTGACATCTCTCAGTGATTATGGTGTATAGTGTATCTTCACATTCATTTCTCCCATTATAAAATGTATAGTTTTGCTGTATTTCTGTATGTTATCAAGTTTAGAAATGTAACCAATTTTTTTGAATAAACTTTTTATTTTTCCAATGTTGATCATTACTTTCTTTAGGATTTTGGAATCTATGTATACAGAGAGATTTGATTGTCACTTTCTTCTTAGAACTATAAGGGATTTTTATACCAAAATTTTGCTTGATTTATAAAATGGATGATTAAGTGTTTCTACTTTATATATTCTATTGAAATAAGTATCAAGTAGGAAATATGTTTTTCTTAGGTGTATGATAAGATTTGCTAAGGAAAAACAAATATTATATATTAATGCATGTATATGGAATCTAGAGAGATGGTACTGATGAATCTATTTGCAGGGCATCACTGGAGATGTGGACATAGAGAACAGACTTGTGGACATGGGGAAGGAGAGGCTGTGGTGAATGGAGGGTATAGCATGAAAGTATATACACCAGCGTGTGTAAAATAGATAATCCATGGAAATTTGCTCTATGACTGAAGGAACTCAAACCAGGGCTCTGTGAACACTTAGAGGAGTGGAATGGGATAGGAGGTAGGAGAGAGGTTCAAAAAGGAGGGGACATATATATAAAACTATGGTTGTCTTATATTGATGTATGGCAGAAGTGAACATAATATTGTAAAGAAATTACCCTCCAATTAAAAATAAGTTAATTTTAAAAGATTTGCTGGTGAAGTCATGTGAACCCCAAATTAAGGGAAGGCTTACAACTGTGAAATTTAATATTTTAACAACGGTAAGGTATGTAATTTTTATCTTTTGGCTCTGAATTTTCCTAGGATGTGTTTCCTTAGGCATTTGAGAATTCCCTCTAACTTTTTGAATTGACTGCCTTAAAATTGTTTATAAATGTCCTGATGAAAGAAATCAAAGAGGACACTAAGAGATGGAGCAATATACCATGTTCATGGATCGGAAGAATCAATATAGTGAAAATGAGTATACTACCCAAAGCAATCTACAAATTCAATGCAATCCTTATCAAGCTACCAGTGGTATTTTTCACAGAACTCGAACAAATAATCTCACAATTTCTATGAAAATACAAAAAACCTCGAATAGCCAAAGCAATCTTGAGAAAGAAGAATGGAACTGGAGGAATCAACTTGCCTGACTTCAGACTCTACTACAAAGCCACAGTCATCAAGACAGTATAGTACTGGCACAAAGACAGAAATATAGATCAATGGAACAAAATAGAAATCCCAGAGATAAATCCACACACCTATGGACATCTTATCTTTGACAAAGGAGGCAAGAATATACAGTGGATTGAAGACAATCTCCTTAAAAAGTGGTGCTTGGAAAACTGGTCAACCACTTGTAAAAGAATGAAACTAGAACACTTTCTAACACTATTCACAAAACTAAACTCAAAATGGATTAAAGATGTAAATATAAGACCAGAAACTATAAAACTCCTAGAGGAGAACATAAGCAAAATACTCTCTGACATAAATCACAGCAGGATCCTCTATGATCCATCTCCCAGAATACTGGAAATAAAAGCAAAAATAAACAAATGAGATCTAATTAAAATTAAAAACTTCTTCACAGCAAAGGAAACTATAAGTAAGGTGAAAAGACAGCCTTCTGAAGGGAGAAAACAATAGCAAATAAAGCAACTGACAAACAACTAATCTCAAAAATATACAAGCAACTTATGCAGCTCAACTCCAGTTAAATAAATGACCCAATCAAAAAATGGGCCAAAAACTAAATAGGCACTTCTCCAAAGAAGACATATGGATGACTAACAAAGACATGAAAAGATGCTCAACATCACTCATTATCAGAGAAATGCAAATCAAGACCACAACGAGGTACCATTTCACACCAGTCAGAATGGCTGCAATACAAAAGTCTACAAGCAATAAATGCTGGAGAGGGTTTAGAGAAAAGGGAACCCTCTTACACTGTTGGTGAGAATGCAAACTAGTACAGCCACTATGGAGAACAGTGTGGAGATTCCTTTAGAAATTGCAAATAGAACTGCCTTATGACCCAGCAATCCCACTGCTGGGCATACACACCGAGGAAACCAGAATTGAAAGAGATGTATATACCCCAATGTTCATTGCAGCACTGTTTATAATAGCCAGGACATGGAAGCAACCTAGATGTCCATCAGCAGATGAATGGATAAGAAAGCGGTGGTACATACTCATAGTGGAGTATTACTCAGCCATTAAAAAGAATAAATTTGAATCAGTTCTAATGAGATGGATGAAACTGGAGCCGATTATACAGAGTGAAGTAAGCCAGAAAGTAAAACACCAATACAATATACTGACACATATATATGGAATTTAGAAAGATGGTAATGATGACCCTGTATGTGAGACAGCAGAAGAGACATAGAGGTATAGAACGGACTTTTGGCTTCTGAGGGAGAGGGAGAGGATGGGATGATTTGGGAGAATGGCATTGAAACATGTATACTATCATGTAAGAAATGAAGCGCCAGCCTATATTCAATACAGGATACAGGATACTTGGGGCTAGTGCATGGGGATGATCCAGAGAGGTGATATGGGATGGGAGGTGGGAGGGGGATTCAGGATTGGGAGCTCGTATACACCCGTGGTGGATTCATGTCAATGTATAGCAAAACCAATACAGAAGAAAAAAATAAAATAAATTCCTCTGGAAAAAAAAGTCAGATTTTTAATGTAACAGAAGAATTACTACTTTATAACTGTCCACATTGAAACTGAAGTCGCTCAGTCGTGTCCGACTCTTTGAGATCCCATGGTCTATATCCTACCAGGCTCCTCTGTCCATGGAAATTTCCAGGCAAGAGTACTGGAGTGGGTTGTTATTTCCTTCTCCAGGGAATCTTCTCAATGCAGGGTTTGAACCCAGGTCTCCCACACTGCAGGCAGATGCTTAGGAGACTCCAGGGTTTGGGAAGCTGTGAGTCAAGAACTGTGGACAAAGAGCATATGAGAAATGTATTTTGCTCATCTGAATGCTCAAGTATACGTTTATTGTAACAAAATCACAATAATGTATTCCATTATCTTCAAATATATTTGTTGTTGTTCAGTTACTCAGTCATGTCTGACTCTTTGTGACCCTGTGGACTGCAGCATGACAGGCTTCCCTGTCCTTCACTATCTCCCAGAGGTTGCTGAAACTCATGCCCATTGAGTCAGTGATGCCATCCAACCATCTCATCTTCCGTCATCCCGTTCTCAAACTTTCTTAGCATCAGGATCTTTTCAAGTGAGTTGGCTCTTTGTATCATGTGGCCAAAGTATTGGAGCTAAGCTTCAGCTTCAGTCCTTCCAATGAATATTCAAGGTTGATTTCCATTATGATTGACTGTTTGGATCTCCTTGCAGTCCAAGGGACTCTCAAGAGTTTTCTCCAACACCACATTTCAAAAGAATCAATTATTTGGTTCTCAGCCTTCTTTATGGTTCAACTCTCACATCCATACATGACTACTGGAAAAAATAGCTTTGACTATACAGACCTTAGCTGGCAAACTAATATCTCTGCTTTTTAATACACTATTTACATTTGTCATAGCTTTTCTTCCAAGGAGCAAGCGTCTTTTAATTCCATGGCTACAGTCACCATCTGCAGTGATTTTGAAACCCAAGAAAAGAAAGTCTGTCACTGATTCCATTGTTTCCACATCTATTTGCCATGAAGTGATGTGACCAGGTGCCATGATTTTAGTTTTTTGAATGTTGAGTTAGTTTTCACAGTCTCCTCTTTCACTTTCATCAAGAGGCTCTTTAGTTTCTCTCTGCTTTCTGTGACAAGGGCAATGTTATCTGCATATCTGAGGTTATTATATTTCTCCAGCAATCTTGATTCTAGCTTGTGCTTCATCTAGCCTGCCATTTCACATGATGTACTCTGTATATAAGTTAAATAAGCAGGGTGACAATATACAGCCTTGATGGACTCCTTTCCCAATTTGGAACCAGTCCATTTTTTCATGTCTGGTTCTAACTGTTGCTTCCTGACCTGTATACAAGTTTCTCTGGAGGCAGCTAAGGTGGTCTAGTATTCCCTTCCCTTTAAGACTTTTCCATGGTTTGTTGTGAATCACACAGTCAAAGGCTTTAGTGTTGTCAATGAAGCAGAAGTAGATGTTTTTCTGGATTTCTCTTGCTTTTTCTCTGATCCAGCTGGTGTTGGCAATGTGCTCTCTGGTTCCTCTGCCTTTTCTAAATCCAGCTTGAACATCTGAAATTTCTTGGTTCATGTACTTTTGAAGTCTCACTTGGAAAATTTTGAGCATTGCTTTGCTAGCATGTGAAATGAGTACAATTGTGCAAATGTGTAGATTTTTTGCTATTGACCTTCTTTGGTATTGGAATGAAAAATGATGTTTTCCAGTTCTGTGGTCATTGCTGAGTTTTCCAAATTTGCTGGCATATTGAGTGCAGTACTTTAACAGCATCACCTTTTAGGATTTGGAATAGCTCAGCTGGAATTCCATTACCTCCACTAGCTTTGTTCATAGTGATGCTTCCTATAGCCCTCCTTCATCCTCCAACCTTCACCTGGTTCTAGGTGAGTGATCACACTGTCAGGAATATCCAGGTCTTTAAGAGGTTTTTTGTATATTTCTTCTATGTATTCTTGCCACCTCTTCTTAATATCTTCTGCTTCTGTTGGGTCCATACCGTTTCTCTTTATTGTACCCATCTTTGCATGAAATGTTCCCTTGGTATCTCTAATTTTCTTGAAGAGATTTCTAGTCTTTCCCATTCTATTGTTTTTTGTCTATTTATTTGCACTGATCACTAAGAAAGTCTTTCTTATCTCTCTTTGCTCTCCTTTGGAACTCTGCATTCAGATGAATATATCTTTTCTTTTCTCCTTTGCCCTTAGCTTCTCTTTTCTCAGCTTTTTGAAAGGCCTCGTCAGGCAGCCATTTTGATTTTTTACATTTCTTCTTCTTGAGGATGGTATTGATCCCTGCTTCCTGTACAATGTCATGAACCTCCATCCATAGTTCTTCAGGCACTCTGTCTATCAGATCTACTGCCTTAAATCTATTTGTCACTTCCACTGTATAGTCATAAGGGATTTGATTTAGGTTAAAAATTAGATTTAAATCCCCAAATATATAATCAATAACAATTGGCCCTCCCATTCTTGTCCTAATTTTGTAAGTGAAGAAGGACTGACAGTAATTCATATCTATACACACGTCATATTCGAGTGAAAACGTAATCAAAACAGAACAAAGTAATATATATATCATTTGATTTGTCTATGTATACTCACTCATATACTATAATTACCAGGAAGGAATTGAAGCAGCTGTTTCAGAAAATATAATTATGGAGAACTTGTTGCTTGCCTGATGCTATGGGGGATTCAGTGGACCTAGTCTAGCTTTTGAAGAAAAAAACACTTGTCAGTGTTAACACTTAGGGTGGAATAAAGGTTGTAAAAGAAACATGGCAAAGTGTTAAATGTTCAGTTGCTTTGTTCTTGGAGGTGGCAGTCTGTCAGGAAAAGAGGAGCACTGCTTCCGAGAGCTCAGATGTCCCATTATTAGCCTCATCCACCCTGGTGGATGGATGTGAGAGTTGGACTGTAAGGAAGGCTGAGCACCAAAGAACTGATGCTTTTGAACTATGGTGTTGGATAAGACTCTTGAGAGTCCCTTGGACTGCAAGGAGATCCAACCAGTCCATTCTGAAGGAGATCAGCCCTGGGATTTCTTTGGAAGGAATGATGCTAAAACTGAAACGCCAGTACTTTGGCCACCTCATGCGAAGAGTTCACTCATTGGAAAAGACTCTGATGCTGGGAGGGATTGTGGGGCAGGAGGAGAAGGGGACAACAGAGGATGAGATGGCTGGATGGCATCACTGATTCGATGGACATGAGTCTGGGTGAACTCCGGGAGTTGGTGATGGACAGGGAGGCCTGGTGTGCTGCGATTCATGGGGTCGCAAAGAGTCAGACACGACTGAGCAACTGAACTGAACTGAACCCTGGTGCAGTCTGGGCAGGAAGGAAACCCTGGGAGGGTCTAGACATTTTTCTCTTTCCATTTGGAAAGTGCTAAGACTTTTCTTCGTTAACAAGCACTCCCCTTTTACCACCCTAATGCCTCAATATCTTTTTCTATGAGCCCCTTTTTTCCTCCCTGTTTACATTAGTCTGGATATACCTACCAGAATCTCTTCCTTGGGCAATACACAAGAATCTCTTTCCTCCCTTGTTTCTCTGCCTGTAGGATGGTCATTGAACCTCTTTTTCCCAGAGCAGCCAAGCGACCTTTCTAAAGCTCATACCCAAACAAATCTGCCATTCCTGTTTTTATAAACCTTCAGTGGTTCTCCATGACATGTGATGAAATCCAAATCCCAGCATGGCAATAGAGCACTCTGAGGTTTGTCTCTGTCTGTTCATTTGCTTTATCCTTTACCCTGGCTTATCTCTCATCCTGCCTCCAGCCACACTGAGTATAATAGAGTTCTAGGAATAGTTGTGGCAAGTTCATAGACTCTGCTAGTTAATTTGTGCTTCCTTTCTTAGAGGAGGATCCATCAAGCCTCTGGAATTTGAATGCAGACTCTGATGCTTATAGACCATCAGTGAGGCTTTCAGCCTAAAGAGTCTCCTAAAATGCAAACAATGAGTTGTGGAATCCTTGGTAAGACTGGAGATACTATGTCCTGTTGCAGAGGTTTATACTTAGTAGGAGTGCAGGATTATCACCTGCTGCTGACCTTTCAAAGCTCCTTTCTAAGCATCGCTTCTTAAGTTGGGCTTATTTCTACCTGTGTGTACAATGCTTTTGTTCTTTTGAAATGCATCTATTAACAATGTGTGATGCTTGTATACATGTTAGTCTAACCCCTAAATTCCATAAAAGCAAGAGTCCTGTTTTATTGATTTCTTTAGGCCAAACCCCAGCCAAAATTCCTTGCACATAATTGACATTCACAGTACATGTTGGACTTCCCTGGTGGTTCACAGTAAAGAATCTACCTGCAGTGCAGCAGACCCAGCTTCGATCCTTGGATCTGGAAGATCCATGGAGAAGAAAATGGTAACCCACCTTGGTATTCTTGCCTGGAGAATTCCATGGACAGAGGAGCCTAGTGGGATACAGTCCATGGGGCTGCAGAGTGAGATACAACTGAGTGGCTAACACTTTCACAGTATATCTGTATTGGTCAAATGAATGAAACATTGGTGCCAGACTTTTGTAAAAGTTTCTTTTGATATTGGCCAGTTGACTAAAGCTCAACAGATAAAAACAAGAAGCAGTCTTTAGAATTCTCCACACCACATCCCCATGGTGCAATTGAGAACCAATTTTTTTTTTTTTTTAGTGTCAAGAAATCAAACACTCATTATTGCTGTTGCCCTTCTGAACGCACTTTTCTCATTCCTCTGCCCCTCCCAGGAATCTGTCTGTGTTTCAGTCTTGCTGCACTGTCCGCATCATTGGCCTCCTTTTCTCTTCCTATTTTGGAGCTCCAGGAAGCACACTGTCGCCTTTCCTAGTCTGGAAAACTTTCAGACACCATGTCTTCAAGCACAGCTTCTGTCTCCTCTTCTGTAGCATGTGACCCGATGTGTGTGGCCCTCTCTGCCCTGTGCCATGTGTCCTGGTTCCCACTCCCCTCCTGTTTTTCTCAGTAATTTCATGTGGAAGTTTTCTACTGAAAATAATGAACCTTTCAGTTACTGTGGTGGAGTGAGCCCTGCCTGTAGCCAAAGGTCCATGTCATGATTCTTGGAATCTGTGAGTATTTTGCATGATGTGACAAGTGGGTTTTGCAGATGGAAATAAAGTCACAGATCTTAACACAAGGAGTTTATCCTGGATTATCTGATGGGCCATCTCATCACTCAAGCTCTTCAAAGCAGAAAACTTTCTCTGGCTCACAGGGGAGGGATTAGACGGAGAGAGAAGCTGCTGTAGAGGAAGTTGAGGGATTTGAAATATGTAAAGGACTTTACCTGCTGTTGCTGGCTGTGAAAAGTGGGATCTGACATGAACCAGACAGAGGCCCCAGTCAAAGCTTGGAACCTGACCAACAACCTGAAGGAGTTTGGAGGTGAGGTCAACATCTTCAGAGCTATCATAAGAGAACACAGCCCAGCCACAGTTTGACTTTGGTCTTGGAGACTAAGCAGAATACCGCTTTGGGTCATACCGCATCCAGACCTTGGAGTAGAAAATGGCAATCCACTCCAGTATCTTGCCTGGAAATTTCCATGGACAGAAGAGCCTAGTAGGCTACAGTCCTTGGGGCTGCCAAGAGTTGGACATGACTGAGACACACACATGTGTGTATATGTATATCCAGATATTTCATCTACATGGCTGGCTCCAAGATTACAAGTGGGTGCTATATTAAAGCCATAGAATTGGTGGTCATTTGTTTTTCAGCTGTGAAGAATGGATACATCTGTACTTGTTGTTGTTATTTAGCGCCTAACTCTTGTCTGATTCTTTGCCCACCGACAGACTGTAGCCCACCCTGCTCCTCTCTTCATGGAATTCTCCAGGCAAGAATATTGGAGTGGATTACCATTTCCTTCTCCAGGGGATCAGACCGAGGGTCAAACCCATCCTTGTCACCTTCATTAGCAAGAGGATTCTTTACCGTTAAGCCACTAAATAGCTCAATACATATCCATTAAATCCATGCAGTGTTCCTAGTATCAGTGACCATCTGCTTCTCTATGTGTAAATTTCTGTATCTGTTGTTTCTGCTCCTTCTGCTTAATGTTGTTTTGCTCCTTATTTGTACTTTTGTTTAGTTTGTAAGACACTGTATTTGCAAAATTATTCTAGGAATAATTTGATTTTACATTTAGATAAAATGATTTTGTCATCTTCTAGAGATTTTCTTTTGTTTGTAACATTTACTCCTAGGATTCTCTTCATCCAGTTTCAGGAACTGAGTATATATGTACCTAAAACACAGTACTTGTGAACATTTGTGTAATTTCTTGTTTTACATATATCCTGGGGGTGCTTCAAGCCACACATTCTCAGGCAGGCCCTGGAGACCTGTTTTTATCCCTTCTGTCCTGATCAGTAATTTTTCACTACCTTGTTAAGCCTCTAATGCCCACCAGCAGACCTTTCTTATAATTTATACAGAATTTTTAGCTTTTGGAAGCAAAATATCATTCTTAAATATAAGCCTTACTTTAAACTTTGAAAGCAAAAGGGTCTCTGTCTTCCCTACTGTTTAATTTTGAATCCTACATTTAATATAAGACTGGTAAATAAATATACTTATGTGTTATTTGATATATATCAAAGTGAGTCTTTGAGAGCTTTGACTATGGAGCCAAAACTACTGTGGTTCAAATTTCTGATTCTGGTGTTAATGTGTGACCTTGAGAAATTCACCTAACTTATCTCTTCTTTAAGTATCTCCTTTGTAAAATACAGATCATAGTGATACTCTTCCATAGGGTAACAGTGAGATTGGAATGAGTTAACGTCGGTATAATAATGCAAGCATAGCAGACAACTAGTAAGAATTTAATTAAAAATATCCTAAGGTTTATTAGATAACATTTCTAGTGAGCATAAAGTTAGATTTTATAGCGACCAATTTGCCCAAGTTTCCGGTTTATAGACCACTTGTTAACATTCTTATTATTTATTTATTTTTGTTTGTCCTGGGTCTTGTCACTGCACGTGGGGTCTCTTTAGTTACGCTGAGCAGGGCCTCCTCTAGTTGCGGTGCACAGGCTTCTCACTCTGGGGCTTCTTCTACTGTGGAGCAGGGCTCCAGGGCGTGCAGACCTCAGGATTGGCATGTGGATTCTTATCCACCACACTACCAGGGAGCTCCCTGTAAACAACTTGGTACCCAGTGCTGATATTTTCCAGGGTCAGAACTCTCTCTTTCTGCACTCTAAAAGGAAAGTAAAAAGTCTAATGAATCTGTCCTCTAGCACACAGTTTGCCTAGAGGGTGATTCGGAGCAGTCAGAGGATCTGCATTTTCCTTGCCATCGGTTAACTTCTGTGTGGGCGTGGAGTGCAGTTCTGACCAATAAGTAAGCGCAAGTGTGTGAAGACCTTCTTGGGAATGAAGGACACCAAGAGGAGCTGCTCCAGTTCTGCTGCTGTAGGAAGCTCCTGACCGAGCTACTTGGGAATCTTTAAAGGGGCTAGCTGTCTGCAGAGCACAGCAGAGCAGAGATGGAGGGGACCAGGGGCTTGGTGACATCTCAGTGCTATGCAGCCGCGCTCTGTCCTGGTTGGTGAGAAAATGTGGTATGCCTATGCCATGTTAACCTGAGGGGCAGCTAAAGCTGTGTTACCTGGTGCAGTCAGCATCCTCAGTTCTTTCCTTTGCCTGAATACCCTGTTCACCCATCCCCTTTGGTACCTTGAAGGGTCCATTGGCCAGGTTTCTGTTTAGGAAGCATGCTAAAACTGCGGCAAGAGCAATGGAGGGTAAATTTCTCTTTATTGCAGAATGCTAATGGGTTGCCATTTCCTTTTCTAGGTGATCTTCCTGACCCAGGGGTCAAACCTGGTCTCCTGGGTCTCCTGCATTGGCAGGCAGATGTTTTATTCTCTGAGCCATCAGGGAAGCTCAACCTTTATATGAAAACAAGAATCTATGTCTGTTGATATCAGATGATCAGTGTTCACATAATAATTGTTCCCTGAATATTATGTAGTTGCTAGGTCATATCCAACTTTTGCAACCACATGTACTGCAACACTCCAGGCTTCCCTATCCTCCACTAGTTCCTGGAGTTTGTGCAAATCCATGTCCATTGAGTCAGTGATGCTATCTAATTATTCATGGGATACTTGAAAACAATTATTCAGTTTCTCTCAACCTGTCTTGTTCTGGACTAACTTTAATTTCTTTCATCTTTGTTCATAAATCATTCTTCCCTTAATCTGTCTTTTCATTGAACACGTTCCATTTCCTTCCATATTCATCTTAAAATGTGAGCATCAGAAAAATACAGAGGGACAAAAGAAGAGTCAAAATAAAATTTCTGACCAGTCTCACAGCAGCCCTAGTTTGCCAAGGGAAGACAGAGTTGCACTGCCCGTTTTCCTTCTGTGTAGAGGAGGAAACAGTTTTCGAGATCTCTCTGAATTTAAGCATCTGTTTATTTACCTGTGACGAAGAGTGACCAGAGATGAGTTTCAGGGAAGCCTTTTAATCATGAGGTTATTCAGTGAATGGGCTTGAAAACAGAGCAGTGGAACGAATGAAGAACCTCTGTGATGTGAAGCTGATCAATGGTGAAATGGCTTTAGGACCCTTTTCAAATGTAGGCAAAATATAAATCTTTGCTATCAGAATAGTGGATGATGTCAAAGAAATCAAAGCAATGACTTTCTTATTTTACCGTATCTGGGGAAAATAAGAGATTACAATTTCATTTAATAGTTATCTGAAAAAATTTCCCTTCCTTGAGTTGCCATAATATTGTCATTCTCATGTGGAATGTGTTAGTTATTTTATCTCTGATAAGGATATAACTTATTACTCTTCTTTCATATGGTTACAACTCCCAATGGACAGTGATAAACTGTATTTATTAAGATTGAAGAAATAAGTCTGGAAGGCTTTATTTAATATACACTTTATCAGATGCATATTTAATTATCAGTTTTTCTATGTGCATCATAATGATGCAATGGTAATTTATATGCATGTAATTGAGCAGTCAAAGGCAAAACAAAATTCATCCAAATAAAACTAAGACTGCATTCAAGATTGATTTAAATGGAAATATTTTCATTTTGTAAAGTAATGAACCAGCTTACCAAAAAATACTTAGTAGAATGTAATGCCTTCATAATAGTCAAGTACCATTCTAGAAAGACAATTTGCAGAGTAGGGACCTTGATCATTTTATGTTTTTGCTGTGGATGCATTTGATAGCCTAGTGAAGCCAAGTGACCAGTCTCACAATAATCAAGATAGTGATTAATAATAAAAACTATATGTATCTATACTTGCATGAACTAAAATACAAAACTATGAATGCAGCTGTGTTTATTGAAACAAGTGTCAAAGCATAAATGTGTGGTATTTTAATAATGCATTGCCCAGTGAGGGCTTCCCAGGTGGCACTAGTGGTAAAGAACCTGCCTGCCAATGCAGGAGACATAAGAGACAGGAGTTCCTTCCTTGTATTGGAAAGATCCCCTGGAGGAGAGCACAGCAACCCATTCTATATTCTTGCCCAGATAATCCCATTGACAGAGGAGCCTGGCAGGCTACAGTTCATGGGGTTGCCAAAAGTCGAACATGACTGAAGTGACTTTGCATGCACAGCAAAGTGCATGGGAGGGATAGCCATGGTTTGGATCATTTTAAGCTAGTGGTAAGGGTAAAAAATAATTGAGATTTTTGCAATAATTCAAAAGCTCTATGAAAGTATCTATGATTTCTATTGGTGACAAAGTTACAAATGCTCATAATACTACTATGATGTGTTGCCTGGATTCAGTAAGAGAGAAATAAAAAATTTCAATAGATATTAGTGAAAATAAAGGCAGAGTTTCTCATCCACATTCCTGGACCCGCTATTTCTGTCTGTGAATATTCGGGGACCCATAATTTCCATAATTAGATTCCCTGGGATGAATCAAAGCTGTTGGCAAACTCTGGACTATCCCAGCTGGAAATCCAGGCTTTCTCAGTTAATAATTATGAAACCTTTGAAGAGTCCTTCTACCATCCTGAACCTTTTTATAATCTAAAAAGTAGATACCATAATATCTATTTTTCAGTTATACTGTAGCTGTGCTGTCTCATAGTAATGCATAATATATGCTCTGTAAATACTGTGAGACTTCTTAGATTATAAAAGTACATTAATATATATTTTATTTTAAAATGCATAGCTAGTTTAACCAATATATTTTGAATCTTGGTGGATACTGCATGTGTGTATACAAGTGTGTGTGTGTTACTCAGTTGTGTCCAATTCTTATGTGACCCTATGAACTGTAGCCTTCTAGGCTCCTCTGTCCATGGAATTCTTCAGGCAAGAATACTGGACAGGGTTGCCATTCCCTTCTCCAGGAGACCTTCCTGACACAGGGATTGAACCAAGGTCTCTCACATTGCAGGCAGATTCTTTACCATCTGAGCCACCAGAGAAGCCCAGTATACAAATGTATTTAAGTTAGAAAGTGAAAGTTGTTCAGTCATGTCTGACCCTTTGTGACCCCAAGGACTATACAGTCCATGGAATTCTCCAGGCAAGAATACTGGAGTGGGTATCCTTTCCCTTCTCCAGGGGATCTTCCCAGGCCAGGGATCGAACCTAGGTCTCCCACATTGCAGGCAGATTCTTTACCAGTTAAGCCACAAGGGAAGCCCAAGAAAACTGGAGTGGGTAGCCTATCCCTTCCCCGGTGGATCTTCCTGACCTGAGAATTCAACCAAGATCCCCTGCATTCAGGCAGATTCTTTACCAACTGAGGTATCATGAAAGCCATATGTAAGTTAAATCTTCAACAATGCCGTGTATTAAGAATAATTTCATTTTAGTTAAGCCACAAGGGAAGCCCAAGAAAACTGGAGTGGGTAGCCTATCCCTTCCCCGGTGGATCTTCCTGACCTGAGAATTCAACCAAGATCCCCTGCATTCAGGCAGATTCTTTACCAACTGAGGTATCATGAAAGCCATATGTAAGTTAAATCTTCAACAATGCCGTGTATTAAGAATAATTTCATTTTACCTTTTTAACTCATTTGATTATACTTCTTTCTGCTTCAGATCAGCTGTCTCCTTTCATTGTTTATCTTCCTAGAACTGCTGCAGGGGTAGCCGTGCAGAGCTGTGCTAACATCCTGTCCAGGTTTGGCCTGGGCAGCAGCAGCAATACAAAATTTATCTCAGATTCCTGCCCTTGTCACCCCTCCCTTAATTGAACATGGACTTTGAACTGCCCCCCAGGCTCCCAGCCCTCCCCCATGGATGTTAGTTTCAAACAGCTCACAGTTCTCGGCTCAGAAGGGAATGGCTATCCATGCCAGTATTCTTGCCTGGAGTATTTCATGGACAGAGGGTCTGACAGGTTGGCAGAGCTGCGATGATTTTACATGCTCTCGGGAGGGATCTGTATCCCTGCCTTCTCCACCCCCTAGATTCTCCTTGATTCCTGGGCTCATGCTTCATCCGTTTGCAACAGTGGTGGGCACTGCCTGGGGCTTTCCCACTTTGCACTGCTCTGAGCCTCACTCTTCTGTTTCCATCCACCATGTTTAAGGACCTTGTGGATATACACGGACTTCCCAGGTGGCGCTACTGGTTAAAGAACCCACTTGCCAATGTAGGAGACATAAGAGACATGGATTTGATCCCTGGGTTGGGAAGATACCCTGGAGGAGGGCATGGCAACCCACTTCAATATTTATGTCTGGGAAATCCCACAGACAGAGGAGCCTCATAGGATACAGTCCATAATGTTGCAAAGAGTCAGACATGACCTAGCATGCACTCACAAATGCACATGGATATATACACACCTGGCCTCAGCCAGGTAAGACAAAGATATTTGCCCTCTCTTGAAATCAGCTGCTTCCTGAACCCCTGCTTTGCATGTAATGTAACATTCCCAGTCTCCATCAAGGATCTGGACCTCTTTGGTGAAGCATGGAGTGTCTTTGCTGTACCAGGTGGTGACTAGATCCTTGTTAACATGCAAACAGAGGCTGACAAGTTCATGGCTTTCCTCTTGCAAGTATACTGTTAAGAGATTTTCAAAGAATGGTGCTTTCACCCAAAGCAGTGAGTCCAATAGGTATAAATTCAATCTTTACAATTAGACAATGTCTCCGCCATCATCAAGTCTCTAAATCACACTCGATAGCTAGCTTTTTAGTCTACATGCTGTGTTCTACATAAATAAAAATGAAAGGCTGTGTTTTAAGTTTAATGTAGTATGGAAAAATGTCCGTGTGTTCTTGATAAGTTCAGTTCAGTTCAGTCGCTCAGTCGTGTCCGACTCTTTGCAACCCCATGAATCGTAGCACGCCAGGCCTCCCTGTTCATCACCATCTCTCAGAATTTACTTAGACTCACGTCCATCAAGTCAGTGATGCCATCAAGCCATCTCATCCTCGGTGGGCCCCTTCTACTCCTGCCCCCAATCCCTCCCAGCATCAGAGTCTTTTCCAATGAGTCAACTTTTCATATGAGGTGGCCAAAGCACTGGAGTTTCAGCTTTAGGATCATTCTTTCCAAAGAAATCCCAGGGTTGATCTCCTTCAGAATGGACTGGTTGGATCTCCTTGCAGTCCAAAGGACTCTCAAGAGTCTTCTCCAATACCACAGTTCAAAAGTATCAATTCTTTGGAGCTCAGCCTTCTTCACAGTCCAACTCTCACATTCATACATGGCCACAGGAAAAACTATAGCCTTGACTAGACGGACCTTAGTTGGCAAAGTAATGTCTCTGCTTTTGAATATGCTATCTAGGTTGGTCATAACCTTCTTCCAAGGAGTAAGCATTTTCTAATTTCATGGCTGCAGTCACCATCTGCAGTGATTTTGGTGCCCCAAAAATAAAGTCTGACACTGTTTCCACTGTTTCCCCCTGTATTTGCCATGAAGTGATGGGACCGGATGCCATGATCTTCATTTTCTGAATGTTGAGCTTTAAGCCAACTTTTTCACTTTCCTCTTTCACTTTCATCAAGAGGTTTTTCAGCTCCTCTTCACTTTCTGCCATAAGGGTACCATCTGCATATCTGAGGTTACTGATATTTCTCCCAGCAATCTTGATTTCAGCTTGTTTCTTCCAGTCCAGCATTTCTCATGATGTATTGTTGGAAGAGGATGTTTGCTATGACCAGTGCATTTTCTTTGCAAAGCTCCAGTTAAAGGCATGTTTGGAAATTCAAAATTGTGGTCCACATGTAGGGACCAAAACTGCAGTTGTTTAGACTGTGCCTTACTCATTCTAGTCATAATATCTTTACTTCTACTCATATTGCATGAGTGAAATTTGAATACAAGGACAATTTTGTGTCTGATTTAAAAATATAGAAATAATAGCAGCTACATTATGGCTATGGTTTTTCCAGTGGTCATGTATAGATGTGAGAGTTGGACCATAAAGACAGCTGAGTGCCAAAGAATTGATGCTTTTGAACTGTGGTGTTGGAGAAGACTCTTAAGAGTCCCTTGAACTGCAAGGAAAT
The DNA here is from genome assembly GCA_006408675.1 of Madoqua kirkii. Lineage (NCBI taxonomy): Eukaryota > Metazoa > Chordata > Mammalia > Artiodactyla > Bovidae > Madoqua > Madoqua kirkii. The sequence continues at coordinate 32,568 of SJYC01129298.1, read as the reverse complement.
CCAACCAGTCCATCTTAAAGGAAATCAGTCCTGAGTATTCATTGGAAGGACTGATGCTGAAGCTGAGACTCCAGTACTTTGGCCACCTGATGCAAAGAACTGCTTCATTTGAAAAGACCCTGATGCTGGGAAAGATTGAGGGCAGGAGGAGAAGGGGACAACAGAGGATAAGATGGTTGGATGGCATCACTGACCCAATAGACATGGGTTGAGTAAACTCTGGGAGTTGATGATGAACAAGGAATTCTTGTGTGCTGTAGTCCATGAAATTGCAAAGAGTCAGTCATGACTGAGCAACTGAACTGAACATTATAACAGGATACAGTTTAAAAAGCATTTTGTATTATATCTAAACTCTGCTGCTTGGGCCTTAAATGCTGTACTGTGCAGTACTCAGAAGTCAGTCAATGAAGAATCCTCTTTAGTAATACAAGTTTTCGCAGAGTGGTGTATTATGTTCTCTGTGTCTCAGTAAGCTTATGTGTCTACTCATACTGCATGGATTACATTGAAAAATTAATGTTATAAAATGATGTCAGATTGCCATACCTACTGATGGGAAATAGTCAATTGAGAGGGCACTTGGTCATGACGAGTCAGCTGTTGCTACAGAAACAATGCAAAGTTAAGTGTCACAGAACTTCAGGGACATACCAGACACCTACATGTCTAGGGATTGCCAGGTCAGTGGGAAGCTGACACTCTGAAGAGTACAGGGGGCAGGTTTTCCACTGACCTGGGCTGCCTACAGAATTCCCTCAGAAATCTGTAAATTCTGAGCTCTGCCCCACTTCTCCAGTCCTCCCCAGACAAATGAGGCTTTGTTTGGACATTACAGTCCCAAGGACACAAGCCCCAGTGAACAAGCCCTTTTAAAGCCTCTGGTTGCATTATTGTTGTTGTTAGCCAGTCGCTGAGTCATGTCCTACTCTTTGTGACCGCATGGACTGCAGCATTCCAGGTACCCCTGTCCTTCCCCCTAACCCCTGGTCTCCCAGAGGTTGCTCAAACTCATGTTCATTGAGTTGGTGATGTCATCCAACCATCTCAACCTCTGATGCTCTCTTCTCCTCCTGCCTTCAATCTCTCCCAGCATCAGGGTCTTTCCAATAAGTTGGCTGTCTCTACCAGGTGGCCAAAGTATTGGAGCTTCAGCATCAGCCCTTCCAGTGAATATTTAGGGTTGATTTCTTTAGGATTGACTGGTTTGATCTCCTTTCTGTCCAAGGGCATCTCAGGAGTCCTCTCTAGCACCACAGTTCAAAAGCATCAATTCATGGGGTTTATTATATGCTTAAACATACCTTTGCATGTTTACTCTGTTTTGAACATCTGATAACAGAAATTAAATACATTCATTAAATCAATTAGTACAACTTGCACCCATTAGCAACCAGGCATTTCAATGGTAGTAAAATATTTGTGAGACAAAAATGAGGCGATGATACAAACCACCATAACACTGGTCATGTGCTTGTCTGATGTCCAGGGCTTTTGTGAGTGTCAGAGCTCTGCTGCCCACATGTCAACACCTTATTGGTTTCAGGAGGTAATGCGCCAGTTCTGGGGTGATGATTCTTACCTTTGCTGCACAGAATCAGTCCCACTCAAGCTGTGTTGTTAAATGAGTATTTGCTAAATCAAAACTTGTAATGTCCCATTTAAAGCAGAAAATACATCACAGCTTCTTAATCTTTTTAACCTCAACAATAAGTCATAAAGAAGAATGTTCTTTTAAATATAATGTATATTTTATTTAATATTAGTGCAGCTCTATAACATTTCTTCTCATAGCTTATAGGAATATTGAAAATTACAAGCATTAAAACATTTTTTTTAAATAGGCAACAGGGTTAGCTCACAGAATTTTGGTCATCCTGCTCTTCATTTCTAAATACAAGTACTACTTATTGCCCTTATAATTAAATAGAAAATAAGACCTAAAAATGCCAAGCTTAAACGTATGGACATTACAAATAAAAAAATGTTGTTGCTAACATGCAAATAAAAAACTTACTGTCTAGTGACTCAGACAGTAAAGAATCTGCCTGCAGTGCGGGAGACATGGGTCGATCTCTGGGTCACAAAGAGACCCTGGAAGAGGAAATGGCTATCCACTCCAGTACCTTCCTGGAGAATTCCATGGACAGAAGAGCCTGGTGTGCTATAGTCCATGTGGTTACAAAGAGTCAGACAGAATTGAGGGATTTCTGCTTTCACTTTTTTTCAAGCCTATGGACATTACAGATAAAAAATGCTCCTAACGTGCAAAAAAAAAAAAAGTTAATGTCTCAGCTGACCATGAATAGAATTCTAAGACATGCAGTTAATTTAAATGCAATTAGTATATATATAATTAATATATGATTAAGGATAATATAAATGTGTATAATTCACAGTGTAAATGTAGAATAATATTTAATGTTCATATTCTTAAGACAATAGTCCTATGAAAACTTAAATCTGAGAAGAATTCATTCCAAGGCCAGGTGAAGTGAATTGTTAAAGTTATCAAGTTGTCTGCAGCTGTCACCAACCTTCCAGTATCTCCTTGACAATGTCCATTTTCCTCTGTCTGAATTCAGTCTGGGTCCCCAGATCCACATGTATAAGATTTTTCACCTTCTCTTGCTTTCACCACATAACAATTCGGAAATTTCCAGTGTGCAGGAATGGCAGATCACATCATTTAAATAATTTCCTAACAAGGAACCACTGAAAAACAAATCAACCGTGAAAATATTGGATACAATATTGGATACATTGGATGCATGAAAGTAATGAAAAAGCAGTAAAATTGATCAAGTGGAAAGTGAAAAGTTAAGGGAATACTATAGTAAGCCCAAAAACCACTTGTTGCTCCAAAAGAGTTTCCAGGTTAAAGTGAAAGTGTCACTCAGCCATGTCCTTGCACCTTTACTCTGATAGCCTCAGAGGACAAATAGAATTGAAATAATATCTGAGGGCTTGTGCAACTGGGGAACCCAGCAGGACTCCCTCTCCACAATAAGCTTCGACAGCTGAGGGCTAAACCTTCAATGTAAGTTGTTGTTCAATCGCTAACTCGAGTCTGACTCTTTGCAACCCCATGGACTGAAGCATACAAGGCTTCCCTGTTCTTCACTATCTGCTGGAATTTGCTCAAACCATGTCCATTGAGTAGATGATGCCATCCAACCATCTCCTCCTCTGTCACCCTGTTCTCCTCCTGCCCTCAATCTTTCTTAGCATCATAGTCTTTTTCAGTGAGTTAGCTCATTGCATTTGGTGGCCAAAGTATTGGAGCTTTCCAGTGAATATCCAAGGTTGATTTTCTTTAGGTTTGGCTGATTAGATCTCCTTGCAGTCTAAGGGACTCTGAAGCATCTTCTCTAGCACCACAGTTAGAAAGCATCATTTCTTCAGCACTCAGCCTTCTTTATGCTCAAACTCTCACATCCATACATGACTACTGGAAAAGCCTTAGTGTTGCCTGTACTGATCATGTCGATGCAAAAGAGAATGATAAAAAGTCCACTCAGTATTATAGCTCTGGGATGATTTTCTGATATTAAGTTAAAATGTAATAGAGCAAGTCACTGGCTCATAGGATCTCCAGGAACTTCACAGAAACAAATGAAAATCTCTCTGGGAAAATATATCATCTTTTTTTATGTATCAAAGTATTTCTGAAAATGACTTTTGAGACATGGCATCCAACACATAAAGATATTCAGACTCACCATGAAACTGCACTCCACGATAAAGAACCAGTAGAAACAACACAGCTAAAAATCATGTGTGCATACAAAGGCCATTGAACATAGCAGATAAGAAATGAAATAACCAGGCTCTTTTCAAAAAACAGAAAGGATAAAATGAAAGGCATATTGAGGGATGCATAATTGAAAAAGGAAGTATAGATATTATAAATTTTTAAAAATGGTGTTGTGTATAGTTTCATACACTCTACACACAAATGATAAGACAATAAACTGGAAGGCAGGTCAGAGAAAAAAGTTGTTGGATGCAGCATACAAGCACAAGATGCGGTCCAGGAGGAGGGAGTGGGTAGGAAAGTAAGAGCACTCAGAGACAATGCACTTTGACTTCAGGATGTTCTCAGGGCCATGTGCTTAGTCTCTCAGTGATTTGTGTCAGACTCTTTTGTGATCTCATGGACTGTAGTTTGCCATGCTCCTATATCCATAGAATTCTCCAGGCAAGAATACTGGAGTGGATTGCCATTCCCTTCTCCAGGGGATCTTCCCAACCCAGGAACCCAGGTCTCTTACATTGGAGGACCATGGCCACCAGCAAGGCAGGCACCACTGTGTACACAGGAGGTTTTGTCAATTATGTGAACTGGTTATTTTAGCCAAACTGAATACAAGCACACTTAAACCAAAAATCCAGGAATTAATTAGTGTACTTCAGTATTATTCTATAGTATTCAAAATTGTTCTATGATTAATGCAGTTTCAGGGGTCAGATTGCCAAAGTTTGCATCCTAGCATTACCAGCTGCTAACCATGTGATCTTTACAGAAAAGGAAAAGTACACTTCCCTGAGTCTTGATTTACTCATAGAAAATAAGGGTAAAAATATTCTTCACCCTTAAGGTAGTATTATGAAGACCCCCCAAAATAGCACACAGTAATTGTTATGTTAGTAGAATTATTTTTAAAAGTCACCTGTCTTTCTCTTTCTGAATTAATCCACACTACATGACAGTCTTTAGGTCCATCCACAGATCTACAAATGACCCAATATTGTTCCTTTTAATGGCTAGGTAGGATTCCATTTACCCACTCCAGTGATCTTGCCTGGAGAATCCTAGGGACAGGGGAGCCTGGTGGGCTGCTGTCTATGGGGTCACACAGTGTTGGACATGACTGAAGTGACTTAGCAGCAGCAGTATTCCATTTATATATATGTATCACATCTTTCCATTCATCTGTCAATGGATGTTTAGGTAGCTTTCATGTCCTGGTTACTGTAAATAGTGCTGTAACAGGCATAAGATGCATGTGTCTTTTTGAATAATGGTTTCCTCAGTGTTCTTGCCTGGAGAATCCCAGCGATGGGGGGGCCTGGTGGGCTGCCGTCTATAGGACTGCACAGAGTCAGACATGACTAAAGTGATGCAGCAACAGTAGCAGCAGAAGCAGGGTATATGCCCAGGGAGTCATATGTGTGGAATATAGAAAAATGGTACAGGTGAACCTATTAGCAAAACAGAAATAGAGTCACAGACCTAGAGAATAAATGTATGAACACCAAGGAGGGAAGGAGGTTTTGGATAAATTGTGAAGCGACAATATCACAATAACCTTAATAAAAAGTCACCTGTGAAATTTTAATAATACTAAATACTTAAAATAAGTAGTACAAATACAAATCAATTGTCTACAGTTCAATTGCTTTGTGCTACTCAATGAGGAAAAAAAATCCCAAGAAAATAATAACACTTTCTTCCTCACTTTCAAACATATTTGCTGTTCAGTATTCATTCCTGGTCATCATTATAACTTGTAGAGAGGAGATATTTTCTCATATGGGCAAAATTTAATACTGTCTGTATTGGATTGCAAAATTTTACTATTTGAAGGAATACTTTTCTATTTCACTAAAACCCTTTTTAAAGTTTATAAATTGATTGTTTAAATATGTATAATATAACCTAGTTCTCTATAAAATTACTATCTGTTCGTTCCCTAGACAAACCATTCAACATCACAGTAATCTAAGCCTATGTTCCAACCAGTAATGGTGAAGAAGCTGATGTTGAACTGTTCTATGAAGACCTACAAGACCTTCTAGAACTAACACCCCCCAAAAGATGTCCTTTTCATTGTAGGGGACTGGAATGCAAAAGTAGTAAGTCAAGAAACACTTGGAGTAATAGGCAAATTTGCCTTGGAGTACGGAATGAAGCAGAGCAAAGACTAATAGAGTGTTGCCAAGAGAATGCACTGGTTATAGCAAACACCCTCTTCCAAGAACACAAGAGAAGACTCTACACATGGACATCACCAGATGGTCAACACCGAAATCAGATTGATTATATTCTTTGCAGCCAAAGATGGAGAAGCTCTATACAGTAAGCAAAAACAAGACAGGGAGCTGACTGTCGCTCAGATCATGACTCTTTATTGCCAAATTCAGACGTAAGTTGAAGAAAATGGGGGAAAACCACTAGACCATTCAGGTATTACCTAAATCAAATCCCTTATGATTATACAGTGGAAATGAGAAATAGATTTAAGGGACTAGATTTCATAGACAGAGTGCCTGATGAGCTATGGATGGAGGTTCATGACATTGTACAGAAGACAGGGATCAAGATCATCCCCATGGAAAAGAAATGCAAAAAAGAAAAATGGCTGCCTGAGGAGGTCTTAAAATTGCTGTGAAAAGAAGAGAAGTGAAAAGCAAAAGAGAAAAGGAAAGATATAAGCATCTGAATGCTAAGTTCCAAAAAATAGCAAGGAGAGATTAAAAAAAGCTTTCCTCAGCGATCAATGCAAGGAAATAAAGAAAAACAACAGAATGGGAAAGACTAGCGATCTATTCAAGAAAATTAGAGATACCAGGGGAACATTTCATGCAAAGATGGATTCAATAAAGGACAGAAATGATATGGACCTAACAGAAGCAGAAGATATTAAGAAGAGGTGGTAAGAATACACAGAAGAACTGTACAAAAAAGAGCTTCATGACCTAGATCATCAGAGTGGTGTAATCATACACCTAGAGCCAGACATCTTGAAATGTGAAGTCAAGTGGGCCTTAGAAAGCATCATTACGAACAAAACTAGTGGAGGTGATGGAATTCTAGTTGAGCTATTTCAAATCCTCAAAGATGATGTTATGAAAGTGCTGCACTCAATATGCCAGCAAATATGGAAAATTCAGCAGTGGCCACAGGACTGGAAAAGGTCAGTATTCATTCCAATCCCAAAGAAAGGTAATGTCAAAGAATGCTCAAACTACTGCCCAATTATACTCATCTCACACGCTAGTAAAGTAATGCTCAAAATTCTCCAAACCAAGCTTCAGCAGTACATGAACCATGAACTTCCAGATGTTCAAGCTGGTTTTAGAAAAGGCAGAGGAACCAGAGATCAAATTGACAACATCTGATGGATCATCAAAAAAGCAAAATTCCAGAGAAAACATCTATTTCTGCTTTCTTGACTATGCCAAAGCCCTTGAGAGTGTGGATCACAATAAACTGTGGAAAATTCTCAAAGAGATGGGAACACCAGATCACCCAACCTGCCTCTTGAGAAATCTGTATGCAGATCAGGAAGCAACAGTTAAAACTGTACATGGAACAACAGACTGGTTCCAAATAGGAAAAGGAGTACGTCAAGGCTGTATATTGTCATCCTGCTTATTTAACTTATATGCAGATTACATCATGAGAAACGCTGGGCTGGAAGAAGCACATGCTGGAATCAAGATTGCTGGGAGAAATATCAATAACCTCAGATATGCAGATGACACCACCCTTATGGCAGAAAGTGAAGAGGAACTAAAAAGCCTCTTGATGAAAGTGAAAGAGGAGAGTGAAAAAGTTGGCTTAAAGCTCAACATTCAGAAAACGAAGATCATGGCATCTGGTCCCATCACTTCATGGCAGATTGATGGAGAAACAGTGGAAACAGTGTCAGACTTTATTTTGGGGGGCTCCAGAATCACTGCAGATGGTGATTGCAGCCATTAAATTAAAAGACTCTTGCTCCTTGAAAGGAAAGTTATAACCAACCTCGATAGAATATTGAAAAGCAGAGATATTACTTTGCCAACAAAAGTCCATCTAGTCAAGGCTATGATTTTTCCTGTGGTCATGTATGGATGTAAGAGTTGAACTGTCAAGAAAGCTGAGCTCCAAAGAATTGATGCTTTTGAACTGTAGTGTTGGAGAAGACTCTTGAGAGTCCCTTGGACTGCAAGGAGAGCCAACCAGTCCATTCTAAAGGAGTCTAGTCCTGGGTGTTCATTCGAAAGACTGATGCTCAAGCTGAAACTCCAATACTTTGGCCCCATGATGTGAAGTGTTGACTCATATGAAAAGTCTCCGATGCTGGGAGGAATTGGGGGCAGGAGGAGAAGAGGACGACAGAGGATGATATGGCTGGATGGCATCACCAACTCGATGGATGTGAGTTTGAATGAACTCTGGGAGTTGGTGATAGACAGGGAGGCCTGGCATGCTGTGATTCATGGGGTTGCAAAGAGTCAGACATGACTGAGTGACTGAACTGAACTGAACTGATACTTCTATAAATGTTTATCTTACTTTCTAATAATTGAACTTCTGGTTTGCTTTGTCTATAAAAGCTTTTGCAGTCACTCTCAAATCCTGGTCAATATTTATGTTTTGTCATAATTTGAGACTGAATCTGTGATTTGAAAAATAAAGTCACATAATATCATATGTTTTGTAACCAATATCACTTCTCTTTTATAAATCAGATTAGTAATTTAAAAATTTCAGTGTTGATAGTAATCTATAGCTTGCTTACTTGGATGTATTTTGCAAAATGTAGAAAGCAACATAAATATTTAATAGCATAAAATGGTAGATTGCTTGGAAAAATGGCTGAAAAAATTTATTTTGCCATAATCACTCATACATGTGATGGAACTTTTTAGGTTTTCCTATCAAGAAATGGAATTTGTTGTCCTCTGCCACTCCTTGAGTCTGGGCTGGTTTCTTGGCTTCTTTTAACAAGCAGCATGTAGTAGAAGAGACTTTGGAAAAGACCCTGAGTCTGGGAGGGATTGGGGTCAGGAGGAGAAAGGGAAGACACAGGATGAGATGGCTAGAGGGCATCACCGACTCAATGGACATGAGTCTGAGTGAACTCTGGGAGTTGTTGATGACAGGGAGGCCCGGTGTGCTGTGATTCATGGGGTCGCAAAGAGTCGGACACGACTGAGCAACTGAACTGAACTGAGAAGAGACATGTGTCTCAAGAGGACATGCATGTTCTGGCTCATTCTTCCAAAATACTGCCCAAGCACTGTGGAGAATAGTTCAAACCTACTTGTTTGATGCTGAGAGACCCTCCTTGCCCCAGCAGACAGCTGGCCAACCCTTGAACACGTCAGACTCTTCTTCAGAAGTCTGTTCTCTGCCAGACTGCCCTCTGACTGCAAATGCTCTAGAGAGCCAAGCTAAGACCAACCAAGCCTGGCCTGTATCAGCAGAATTGCCCAGCACCCACTCAACTCACAGACTTGTGAACAGTACAAAACATTTGTGTTGTATTAATTTGCCAAGTTTTGATATCATAATATAATCAGTCATCTATAAAAAAAAGTTACTGATTCAATATGAGTTTATAGTCATAAGCAGTGTGCCTCTTACTAATGGGCATCTTGGTACACATCTTTCTGCTTTTAATTGGAGGGTAGTTGCTTTATAACATTGCACCAGTCTCTGCTGTACAGTGAAATGAATCAGCTATATGTATACTTATGTGCTGTCCCTCTTGGACCTCCCGCCCATCCATGACCCCATCCCACTCCTCTAGGTCATCACAGAATGCCAAGCTGAGTTCCCTGTGCTGTACAGCAGCTTCCTATGAGCCATCTGTTTTGCACATGGTAGTACATATATGTCAGTCCTAATCTCCCAGTTATTCTCACCCTCTCCTTACCCTCCCATGTCCACAGATCCAGTCTCTATATCTGCATCTCTATTCCTGTCTTGCAAGTAGATTCATCTGTACCATTTTTCTAGCTATATGTGTTAATTTATGATAATTTTTTCTCTTTTTACTGTTTTTTTTTAATTTACACTCTATTTTTCTACACATTAGTCAGTTTTACTTAATCATTGTCTTATAAAATAGTTACTTTTGTTCTTCAGTAGCTTTATCTTCCAAGTTCAATAGCTTTAGATGGATACTATTCGAAATCTACCTATTGTCTCTTTTTTTGCCAAGACACATATTAGAAGAGCTGATTCCTATTTTATATATTATCAAACTGCTCTGATTTCTGAGTAGCATATACAAATAAAAGCAAAGAATAAATGTGGAATATAATAGTTTAGATGGTGAGCCTGGATTTTGCACTCTTTCAAAAGTCAGTTTTTCCCTTTGTACAGTTTATAGTACAACTTGACCTACATTCTTTCAAATCAAAGCCCACTCAAGTTAATTAATTTTAGGTATCCTAAAATTGAAGAAGCCTTTCAACTGAATTTTCCCTTGAAATTTAGTATTTTTAAATATTTAATGTTTATTTAATATTAATTCAATGACTAATTCATGGGCATTAATATGCAATATAAAGAAATGTTAAGTAAAATAACATTGTTTTCTATTTTTATAAATATGTTTATTTTTTAATTATTAGAAAACTGTATCTGCAAGGCACAGAAATAGATTAGAAAACTGTATCTGCAGAACACAGAAATATATCTCTGGGATTCTTAAGTAATAGACCACTGGGCAGAAATGTTATTTACAATTTAAGAAAAAAGTAGTCTAATGATTTTTTTCTAACCAGTAAACTTTTTCATGCCTTCAGTTTCAGAGAAAATAAATATCTTCTAAGAAATCCTTGCCAGTTCACACAAGCAGAATTAATGTTCTTATTTCTGTGCTCATGTCAAAGTTTTTCCCATTATGTATTTTTCTTGTCTCCCCAACTAAATCTCATCTTCCTCAAGATGATACCACTTGCATAGTACAGACTTGACGCAGTTGTGCTTTCTAAGGGCTCCTAAAGTTCCACTGGTTGGATTCAGTGTGTGTTAAACAGAATTTTACTGTTAATGTTCCTCTTTCTCATTTAGTGGGACACAACTGAGCGACTGAACTGAACTGAACTGAACTGAACTGAAAAAAAAAACAAACTCCACGACTTTTCCGCCAAATTCTAAAAATGTGCAAACATTTTATGTTACTACTGAAAGACAGAGTTGGAATCGTTATACTGTACTAGTCCTTGGCATGGATATACTATAAAATCACATCTTAGGTACTCTTCTTTGAATTCCTTTTTTCTTTCCTCTAGGCACAGAATGGTGAGAACAATAAAGACAACATGATGATATTTTCAGACTAGCTACATTGAAGAAATACCTCGATGGATAATTTTTTACTAAATGCTCAAAACTTGATAAAACAAATAAACAAAGAGAAAGCCTAGACTTGGAGAGAAAACTTTGAATGTTGCTGTACCTCAAACTTTCATATTCTCAAACACATAGAGAGGAATATTCCACATTCATTTTTTTTAAATTGATAGATGAAAGTGTTAAATGTGTTTGTTGGTTTCTCTATAGACTGGATTGAAGCAGAAAATCTGAACAGAGACACAGGTATCTCTTTTCTTTAACACTACTGCATGCTCAAATTTTTCTGTCCTAAAGATGAATAGAATGTACCACAGTCATTAAGTGTGTATTGGCCGTTTGTTTTCCTTTTTGGTATTTACTTCTGAAAATTTCTTTAAGATACTTTCAGGTTTTAACAGTGCTGTCCTTATTTTGTTTCATATACTCCTTTTATGTGTAAACTCACAAAGACCCTCAGCTAACCAAAGATTCATGCCTCAAAATTTATTCTTTACTATGGCAGTGTATGCCTATGCACACTGAAGTTTTATCTGCGAATTCCTCAGCTTTCTGCTCGTGGAGCAAAAGGACAAGTGATGTTGTGTCCTGAGGCTTAATTGAAACTAAGACAATTGAGAGACTGATGTAGAAAAGATATTGTTCAGTCTGTAAGACATCAACTTTTTGCATTACTTTTATTGAATATCCTGTTACAGCCCATGAATTATTGGGGTATATATATTCCTTTAATGGGATTCCTTAACTTTTAGAGCTTGGTGCACCACGAAGAGATTTACTCTAATCTTCTCCTGTCCCTTAAATTATTTAGCTCTACAATTTATCAACAGTTCCCAAAGAATGTTCTTCTGTCAATGAGAATCCAGTATATAAGAACCCACAAGGCTTTAGCCCAATAACATGGATTAAAAAGAAATGGTTGCCCTTTATTTATTCATTGAGCATGTATTTTATATGTGTACTAAAGATGAGTTTAAAATCTATGATGGACTTGAAGTATGGGAGGTTTTGCATCTATGGGTACAAAAAGGGTAGGGCATTAAATGTAGAAGAATCACCTTGATCATTTGAGCAAGACTTATGTTGTAGAATTAGTCAGTTTTTTATGTATAAGCAGCATTCTGATAGTTTAAGTACAGTTTGTGCTATCACATTTTGTGAAAGGGGAAATTTTCAGTGGTTTTATCAAACCTTTGAGATGTATACATTGGTGAAAGCCTGGATGAAGAATGGACTCTCTTTATATAAATTATCAAAAGTGACATTTGTAAGGTATGCTAAAGAAATGGCTGCATTGATGCAGTTTCTTGTCATTGTGTTGAAGGCTGACACTAAGGAATGACATGGACACAAGCTGTCAAGAGGGTGCTGGACAGGATTCTCATTAAATCAAGGCAGGATGATACTGATGGCTCCCTGCTGTGATGCATCACAGAGACAAATATCCATACACAGAGTCTGACAGGTGGTGCATGACAGGTTTATAATTGGATAGTAAGTTGGAAGCTAGCAGATAATCTTCATGGACTAGATTTACATTTCATCTACTTTGTGGGCTCTTATAATCTTCCTTTCTATAAAAATTGTATCTGCCTTCCTATTTCTCATTTTTTCTCAACTGCTGTGGATTCATTGCAATTTTTCTAGGTTAATGCACTGAAAAATATTGCTGATTATACTTTTCCCCATAACATTTTGCCATGACCCTTACAAAATGAGCCTTCTGAATTAATTGAAACAAAGAATTAGATAAATTAGAATGTACTAAAGATTACTCTAAAATTCACTAAAAATCCTCATTCATTTATTCTGAAACATGTTTATTAAGTGTTTGATCAATAAATATTCAATCAGAGCAATTCCAAATCAAGTACATAATATTTAACAATTATAGCCACTTCATCTAGAGTGGTAGAATAAATCAACCTCAGACAGGTTGTAGACCCTCAGTTTCCTTTAACCACAAATGTGCTTTAAATATAGAGTTTTACAGCTTTGCACTTAAAAAAAATCAATAGAAATTTCTCACAGCAATTTCTAGTAAAAAAATATAATTCCCTTACATATTTCAGTTACATTCAGTAAAAATCATATTCAGTAAGAATCATATAAGATTTCCTTTTGCACTAACCATCAAACATAATTTTAAAACTTGAGAGAAAAAGGGAAAATCTATTCCATGTACCCATATTTAATTATTTGCATTGTTATTGCTCATTTCTTGGATTTCCAAATTTATTCTTTTTTTAATTTTCCCTCTGTTTCTCAGATTTCCTTTAGCCACTTTTTTAGGAGAAGTCTTATTGTGAATACTTCTTTTAGTTTTCCTTCAATTGACAATGTCTTAAAAATCATATTCAGTAAGAATCATATAAGATTTCCTTTTGCACTAACCATCAAACATAATTTTAAAACTTGAGAGAAAAAGGGAAAATCTATTCCATGTACCCATATTTAATTATTTGCATTGTTATTGCTCATTTCTTGGATTTCCAAATTTATTCTTTTTTTAATTTTCCCTCTGTTTCTCAGATTTCCTTTAGCCACTTTTTTAGGAGAAGTCTTATTGTGAATACTTCTTTTAGTTTTCCTTCAATTGACAATGTCTTAATTTTCCTTCCATTCCTGAAGAATATTTTCACTGATATAAAATGTTGAGTTGACAGTTTGAGCTGTTTGTTTGTTTGTTTGTTTTAAATAGCATTTTTAAATGGAGTGCCCTACCTTCTGACTTCCATGATGTCTGAAATAAGTCTACCATCACTCAAACTATTTTCCCCCTGTAGGGTAATATGTTGTTTCTATCTGGCTACTGTTACATTTTTTTCTTAAAAATTAGTAATTAAAGTGAGCAGTGGCAGAATAAGACTCAAGCCTCATTCCCACAAACACACTGACTTAACAGTACATGACTCAAAACCTTTTTGGTTCTCCTCTTAACATGTGACCAGATAAGAAGTTACAGTATGCAAAGTAAGTGCCAAATCAGAATAAATGCATTGAAATAAGTAATAAAGTTCTTGTCTTCACTTAGTATGACCCTTCCACAAAGTCAGTATAATTCAGTGCAGTGTGGGGAAGATACCCAATTTGTGTCTTTTTCCTCAGGAAGTATTAAAGTTTTTTTAAATTAACATTTATTAAGTAGAGTCCAAGGGTGCTGGAAGGTGAGCAGTAGTTCAACAACAGACTACAGGGGGGGAAAAAATTAAAGAGATTCATTACTCACAGATAGGAATAGAGGTACACACCTCCTGGAGCCATGTAGGAAGGTCAAAGCCAGGACGGATGGAGACAGAGAGAGACAGGGCCTGGGGAACATACCTTTATTAGGGTCTATGCCAAATCAGAATAAATGCATTGAAATAAGTAATAAAGTTCTTGTCTTCACTTAGTATGACCCTTCCACAAAGTCAGTATAATTCAGTGCAGTGTGGGGAAGATACCCAATTTGTGTCTTTTTCCTCAGGAAGTATTAAAGTTTTTTTTAAATTAACATTTATTAAGTAGAGTCCAAGGGTGCTGGAAGGTGAGCAGTAGTTCAACAACAGACTACAGGGGGGAAAAAAATTAAAGAGATTCATTACTCACAGATAGGAATAGAGGTACACACCTCCTGGAGCCATGTAGGAAGGTCAAAGCCAGGATGGATGGAGACAGAGAGAGACAGGGCCTGGGGAACATACCTTTATTAGGGTCTGTTCATGGAATCCTTTGGGGTTTCTGGACAATTCAAGCCAAGAAGAGTGGGGTTTGATATGCTCTGTGGGGTTCTTATCTAAGGGCAAAAAGTGGAACTCCCTGGGAAGTGGCAGGAGTGTTTATCATGAGGGCTATTAGGGGAATCATCTCAGGAACTTCCCCTGGTGGCTCAGACGTAACGAATCTGCCTATGATGTGAGAGACCTGGGTTTAATCCCTAAGAGGATCCCCTGAAGGAAGAAATGGCAACCCAATTCAGTATTCTTGTTTGAAAAATTCCATGGACAGAAGAGTCTGGCAGGTTACAGTCCATGGGATTGCAAAGAGTGAGCAATTAACACTTTTTCCCCTGGAATACAATTTTGAAGCTGGACAATGTCTTCCATATCTTTTATGTTCAGCTCTGAAGATGTCATGCAGATGAATGGATTTTACCTTTGGTAGAAACTATCTGGAGTTAGCACTGAACATGGAAAGTATTTTTCTGTTAGAATACCATAGCAATGGGATTCTTGGACAGTCACTGTCTCAGACACAGCTTTGACTATACAGACCTTTGTCAGCAAAGGGATGTCTCTGCTTTTTAATATGCTGTCTAGGTTTGTCATAGCTTTTCTTCCAAGGAGCAAGCATCTTTTAATTTCATGGCTGCAGTCACCATCCACAGTGATTTTGGAGCCCAAGAAAATAAAATCTGTCATTGTTTCCACTTTTCCCCCATCTATTTTCCATGAAGTGATGGCACTGGATGCCATGATCTTCCTTTTCTAAATGTTAAGTTTTAAGCCAGTCTTTCACTCTCCTATTTCACCCTCATTCAAGAGGCTTGTTAGTTCCTCTTTGTGCTTGGCTATTAGGTTCATGTCATCTGCATGTCTGAAAAGTTGTTGCTGAACAAAAAGACGCCGGGATTCTTGGCTTCTGGAGGAGAAGAATTCAATCCGGGGCCAGAGATGAGGCTTGATTGCTCAGAGCTTTTGTGCAATAAATTTTATTAAAGAATAAAGGAGATAGAGAAAGCCTATAAAGACATAGACATCAGAAGGGGGCAGAAACAGTACCCCCCTGCTAGTCTTCAGCTGGATGTTATATAATCACTAGCAGTCTGTTAATGAAAGAAAGGGATGTCTTAAAACTCAGAATGGCACCAGGCCCCTCACCCATAAGATGCATTTTGAGATAATCTTGGCACCAGATGATTCATTCCAGCCATAAACTGATTGACTTGAATCTTGTAGAAGGGCAGATCACCATACAAATAGTTTCATTTACATAGATTAGGGGAACAATATCTGAGTATAACATACTTGTTTGTCAAGTAGGTTCTGAGCAGTTAGGGGGAACCAACTTGAAGACAGAGTCTAGGGTAAATGCATAGTACATTAACATAGCTTAAAACAAATATTTCCATAAGAAAAGGCATTGGGTAAACTCAAGGTTTGAGAATAGTTAACTTGAGGTGAAACCAGGTGTCATTATGGCAACACAGTATTTTAAGGGAAACCTTCTTTTAAATTTGTATAGAGAAGGAAAAAAAAAATATCCCTAGTTTGTTTCCTCCTGCCGCTTAAGAGAGATAAAAATGTCTGACACTTGGAGCCTATTTCCTCAGTTTGGAGAACCCTGGCCTTCCTGCCTGTTACTCTAACCCTGTCTGAGGGTGTTATTTCTCCTGCTAGTCTTGATTCCAGCTTGAGTCATCCAGCCCAGCAGTTCTCATGATGTGCTCTGCAAATAATCTTGAGAGGGACTTCAGAACTCTCAGAATTCTTGAGAATTCAGCCCCTCTTATTGTTTAGTCGCTGTCATGTCTGACTCTGTGACCTATGGACTGCAGCAAGTCAGGCTCCCCTGCCCTTTACTATCTCTTGGAGTTTGCTCAGATTCATGATCATTGAGTCAGTGATGCTATCTAACCATCTCAGATATTGCTGCCCCCTTCTCCTTTTGCCATCAATCTTTCCAGCATCAAGGTATTTTCCAGTGAATCAGTATCAGGTAGCCAAAGTAGTAGAGCTTCAGCTTTAGCATCAATTCAGCCCATAGCTATTCCCAAATGATACAAACTTGCCTTAGGTCATCTAAAACTAGCAGTATTTGTGTATTCTCTACATTTACAAGTAATTGTAATAATTCTATATAAGTAGGACCCTGATTATGATTAACTAAATTATGTAGCACCCTTACGCAGACCAAATGCTGACCTATAATAGCTATCATATGGCTTCTCTATATTTTTAAAGGCTTACAACACAATAAACCATTGCCTGATGTCTATAAAATTTTTTCAATATATGGCATAAATGGGATATAAAGATGAGTATTTTATTTCAATGAGACACTTGCTTAACTTTGAAGTAGCAAGGCAAGCAATCCATTTTTGCTTTCATCAGTTAAAATGGCCTTGCCGATTTCTAAAATTGTTATTCATCTACTTGTGATAGAAAACCGATGGTCAGAGAACTTACAAGAGAAAAAAAGATATTGAAAATTTGATGAGTTCAAGATGAGAAGTGTTCAGAATCATTAAACTCATTCACAGAGGATTTTATCTATATCTTTCCAATGTAGATAGCAGGGCACTCCATCAAGTAAAAGACTCCAAATTTAATTATCATCCTGTTATTATGCTTTCTAGAGAATGAAAATATTCTTGTGACAATTTAATTTCATAAAGTGATTGCTTACTAAGTCATCAAAATTTCAAGACTAATATATGTTAGAGAGATGGATTTCACCAACAATTTCATGGAAACCACTTGTATTTATCTTCCATGAAGCTTATTTTAGATAGATGGATTGATATGTTATGACTCATGCTAAAATCAAGCTTGGGATTGCCTATCTTTTGAGTTCAAAGTAATCTTGCTGGATACATGAAGGAAAAAATAAAACGGTACTTTAAAAAGAAAGAAAAAATATATTTTATTGCAATTATTCTGAAGTGGTAAATAAGAGTAGATAAATACAATAAGCAGCAGTAAAAGCTATTATTTTCTTCTTTGACTCTGATAATGAATTTTAACTAAGCACTTGTTTTCCATTTATGTTAGCACAACCATTCAGTATACAAATCACATAGACCTTTCATGCACCTGTCAACTTCTATCATTTGTCAACTGCTTCTCTTTATAAAGTAAGAGTTTTAGAAGTACTTTATGCATGTGTCCCAGAAATCACACTTCTACATTAGGTGGAGGCTGAACTCTATAGTGAATAAAGGCAAATCAAAGCAGCCTTCTTTATTCAGTAAATAAAAAGAGAGAAAAATGGTTTACATGTTCAAAGTAAATTACATATTTTGCCTTTTTTAGTTAAAGTACTTTAAAAGTATTAAGATATTCGATGCCTGTAAGTTAGTGAATTGATTTTTACATAAATCACTGTATGCTGTCCACAATCTTGTTTAACTATGTCTTCATTTTGTGTTGCACCATCAGGACGCCCATGAAATTCATGGATGGAGTTAGGTCTGGACTGCATTCATGTAAGATCTCCCAGTGTTGGGGCTTGGCTGCCTCTCTCCTGAGGTAGAAATGATGTCCTAGACCTGGCCTCATGAACTTCCTCTCACTAATTCACTCTAGATATGCAGTGGTATGCACTTACTCTATTTTGTGTTGTGGTACCAAACAGTCTCCACACCCTTATGGTTTAAATCCACAAACACCAGTTTCTTCTTTGAAGGTTGTATCCATCACCTATAATAGTAGCTGTTGTTGTCCCTAGGTTTCCAAGAGGGAAAACCAGCGTGAATATACTAACAGTAGGAGGAAAAGGAGAACAAAGGACACGTACTGACAATTAAGTGTCCAGCCTGGAAGTGAGAAATGTCACTTTTGCTCCAAACTCATGGGCCCAAACCAGTCGTGGCTTCATCAGTCATCGTTGCTGTGTTACAGAACATGAGAGAAGTGGGAATATCTAGTGTACAGAACTTAGAACAACCCCCTTCCTATCCACAAACACCAGTTTCTTCTTTGAAGGTTGTATCCATCACCTATAATAGTAGCTGTTGTTGTCCCTAGGTTTCCAAGAGGGAAAACCAGCGTGAATATACTAACAGTAGGAGGAAAAGGAGAACAAAGGACACGTACTGACAATTAAGTGTCCAGCCTGGAAGTGAGAAATGTCACTTTTGCTCCAAACTCATGGGCCCAAACCAGTCGTGGCTTCATCAGTCATCGTTGCTGTGTTACAGAACATGAGAGAAGTGGGAATATCTAGTGTACAGAACTTAGAACAACCCCCTTCCCTGACATCTTTACCTATTGAACTCACCACACACACACATACTCTCTCTCTCTCTCTCTCTCAGGTGGAAGAGATTCTTCCATATTTGTGAGGCCCCTCTCCAAAAATGCAAGTTAGTTGTTAACTTTTTTTTTTATTTCATTGGGGAATAGTTTACTTACAAGGTTGTGTTAGTTTCAAATGTAAAGCAAAGGGTTGTGTTAGTTTCAAATGTAAAGCAAAGGGATTCAGTTATGCATATATTCCTTCTTTTTCAGATTCTTTTCCTGCATAGTTTGTTACAGAATATTGAATTCCTTGTGCTATACACAAGTCCTTGTTGGTTATCTGTTTTATATATGGTAGCATATATTTGTTAATCTCAGGCTCCTAATTTATCACTTCGTCCCACATTTCTCCATCGGTAACCATAACTGTGATTTAAAGATATGTGAGCCTCTTTCTGTTTTGTAAATAAGTTCATTTGTATGCATTTTTATTAGATTCCACATAGAAGCAATATCATATGGTATTTTTCTTGGTCTGGTTTACTTAGTATGATAACCCCTTAGGTCCATCTTGCTACAAATGGCATTATCTCAATCTTTTATGACTAACATTTCATATCTGTCAGTGGAGATTTATTTTGCTTTCAGGTTCTAGCTGTTATATAAATGGTGCTGCTGTGAACACTGGGGTACATGTGTTATTTCAAACTATGGTTTTCATTGGATATATACCCAGTAAGCTAGTTGTTTCTTGTCTTTTTTTTTTTTTTAACCTTAACACTGGACTCTTTGCTAATGAGCATTATGAGTTTAGGATATTATGAAATGTATTGTTAGAGTTCTCCACAGAAACAGAGAAATGGGATATCTGGACAGTTTGTTAGATAAACTGACAGTTCTGTTTTTAGAAAACCGTGGGAAAGTTTGCTTTTCTAGTAAGTTCTTTACCTAATCAGATGAAATCCAATCATATTATGGAGAGTGATTAGCTTAATTCAAAGTCTACTAATTTAAGTGTTAATTTCATCTAAAAAAATACCTTCACAGAAATATCTATAATAATGTTTGACCAAATGTCTGGATACCATGGCTTCTAAGTTAACATGTAGAATTAACCATTTTAGATATTGTCAAATTGGAAAGATTATCTGCTAGCCAACCATCAAGAAGATCTTCCCTGATGGATCAGTAGTAAAGAATCCTCCTGCTGTTGCAGGAGATGTGGGTTTGATGCCTGGTTTAGGAAAGCTCCTGGAGAAGGAAATGACAATCCACTCCAGTATTTTTGCCTGGGAAATCCCATGGACAGAGGAGTCTGGTGGGCTACAGTCCATGGATGGAAAAAGAGTTGGATTCAACATAGTGACTAAACAATAACAAACCATCTGGATCAAGGTTAATATAATTTCTTACCGTGGTGGCCATTGCCCCACATGGCAACCAGTAGATCATGATGCACAGGAATCCATGGTGATAGTTACCAATACTGTCCTGTGAGTCAGACTGATGGGGAGAAAATGAGGTTACGTTTAAAAATATAAAAATCTACTGGATAGAAAGCAGCAGCTCTACAATGGAAAACAGCAATTTGTCTTCTAGTGTCCAGAATGAACACTTCTCATGCCCAGATATCACTGATTAAAAGATAACTGAGTTCTTCTGTGGAAGAAAACTAAAGTACTACTGCTGCTGCTGCTGCTAAGTCACTTCAGTCGTTTCCAACTCTGTGCGACCCCACAGACAGCAGCCTACCAGGCTCCCCCATCCCTAGGATTCTCCAGGCAAGAGCACTGGAGTGGGTTGCCATTTCCTTCTCCAATGCATGAGAGTGAAAAGTGAAAGTGAAGTCGCTCAGTCATGTCTGACTCTTAGCGACCCCATGGACTGCAGCCCACCAGGCTCCTCCATCCATGGGATTTTCCAGGCCAGAGTACTGGAGTGGAATGCCATTGCCTTCTCTGAAATGTACAGTAGATCTGTACAAAATTATCTCCCCAGTGTTTCTCCAATGAGCCTAAAGCCAGTGACCTGTAAGACTTTAAATTAGGAAGGAGACCACCCAGATCTTTTCAGGGTTAGTAGATCAGAACATGAGCTGAGAGTGATTCTAGGAGAACCAAACTGCTATTATACATTTTTGGCTGAGGAGGTTGAATTGCTTTTATTGGGATCAGCACAGCAGGCCCACAGTGCTATTATATTTTAACTGTTGGACTGCAGCTAAATAGTGGCCAGGGGATCCATAGACTCGGTCCAAGTTTCTCTCAAAGGTGATTCAACAGGTCTGGAGAACTATCCAACTTCCCCACCACCACCCAGGACTTAAGTACATAATACAGATAAATATACAAAATATCATATCAGTTCCCTAATCTTTGGGATGTAAAAGTGTAATTGAAGAAGGGGAGATGTAAGGAACCCTAAAATTCCATAACTCCTTCAACTGGAAAAAAAAAAAGTAATTAGAACTAAAATGACCTTCAGAGTCGGACATCAAAGGTGAATGCTCCCTCAAAGACACAAAACATTCAGTTATGTTGGACTCTATTATGGCCTCCATCTAATTCAGTTATAGGATTTTTGATAAGTAAACAGAGGCATCCTGGTGGGTGGTCGAGAAATACCTTAAAATTAAGTATATGAAGCCCCAGTGCTGTTCTTTGCTGGATGCAATATCATTACCAGAAGAGATCAATAAATACTGTACTTTTTGGTAAGCTTTTATTGATTTGGAAAATGTGTTCTTTTCTAGTCTTCAAAAGAAAGCACAAAAGTAGTTCAAATCCACCTGGGAAGATTTATATAGAAAATCCACTCTGAGGTTAACTCCATCCTGGCTAGGTGAGTAGACTTTCTTTACCTTGTCACCTGTTAGAATGTCACTGTGGTTCTCTATTTTCATCCTCTCCTGTGAACTGGATATGATGAGCAGAGGATCACAAATAATCTGGTGGCAAATGTGCTGACAGTAAGAGAGAAACTGTGCACATTATGGTATTGCCTATGTTTTATTGCCAAAGAGTAGCCCACCAGGCTTCTCTGTCCATGAATTTCCCAGGCAAGAACACTGGAGTGGGTTGCCATTTCCTTCTCCAGGGGATCTTCCTGACCCAGAGATCAAACTCATGCCTTCTGTATCTCCTGCATTGCAGGTGGATTCTTTACCCACTGAATCATTAGAGAAGTTCAGTCTCATGAATTTTGTTTATAACCGGCTGACAGAAGGAAAAACTTGAACCTGGCTTATAGGGTCCTAGGTGATTTATCTTGATGTGACAGGGAGGTCAAAATGACTGGGGCTACCTTGAAGTTGCATTCTGGTGTAACTGCAAAGGAAAATGATGAGTAGGTAGTAGGTAGACTACTAAGTAAGTAGACTTTTAAGCAGTGCACATGGACATCCCTCTATATAGAGAGGAATGTGTGATCTGAGCTAAGAATGTATGTAGATTCTTGGTTAGTGGTAAATGGTTGCATACTGGAAAGATTAGGAGGTTAGAGAGAGGCAGTTTGAGGGAAGAGGTATGAGGATACAAAGTGCTCAGATATTGTGCCATACACTGATTTCCACCAGAGAGCTCCTCAGAGAGGAAGCATTCACGTCAAGGTGGGCAACCAACCTGTCTTCAGTAGCCTCTCTACTGCTAGATAAACCCATTAATAAGAAAATCACAGTGGCAGCATGTACTAACTGCCTTCAAATATTTTTAGCCATAGTTAGCACTAAATTTCAGACCTGTCAGCTGTGTAGACAAAGCTGTGTAACCTGGGTTATGGTTCAGATCATTAAGGGAAAGAAATAGTCACTTGTCAAAATAATTATATTAGATATCTTCCAAGCATATGATCCAAGTATATTAGACAGGATAAAATGACTTTATACCTAAAGAAAACACTGGTTAATTCTTCCATACATTAGCAGTATAAGAAAGCTTCCAAAGACTCAAAATCCAGAAAAGATAACAGAAGAAGAATGAGTTCTATAGGATTGATATATAGAGAAATAAAGGGAGAGCAATAATGGGAGAGAGAAAGAAAGGTAATGGAGAAAAAGAAAAGAAACAATTCTCAGGACAGTGACAATTTTTAAAACAAACTTGCTTGAAGTGTAGTCAGTTTTACAGTATTGTATTATTTTCTATTCACAAAGTGATTTAGATACACACACACACACACACACACACACACACACACACACACACCAGTTCAGTTCAGTTCAGTCACTCAGTCATGTCTGACTCTTTGCAAACTTATGTACCATAGCATACCAGGTTTCCCTGTCCATCACCAACTCCAGGAGCTCATGTCCATTGAGATGGTGATGTCATCTAACCATCTCATCCTCTGCTATCCCCTTCTCCTCCTGCCTTCAATTTTTCCCAGGATCAGGGTCTTTTCCAGTGAGTTGGTTCTTCAGATCAGGTGGCCAAAGTATTGGAGTTTTGGCTTCAGCATCAGTCCTTCCAGTGAATATTCAGGACTGAATTCCAAGGGACTGTCAAGAGTCTTCTCCAGCACCACAGTCCAAAGCATCAGTTCTTTGGCACTCAGCTTTCATCTGGTCCAACTCTCACATCCATACATGACTACTGGGAAAACCATACTTTTGACTAGACAGACCTTTGCTGGTAAAGTAATGTCTCTTGATATATAATATACATATATATTATATACCATATATATAGTATATTATATACTATACCACTCTAGTATTCTTAGGCTTTCCTAGTGATTCAGCTGGTAAGGAATCTGCCTACAATACGAGAGACCTGGGTTCAATCCCTGGGTTGGTAAGACCCCTTGGAGAAGGAAATGGCTACCGCTGTAATGTTCTGGCCTGGATAATTCCATGAACTCTATAGTCCATAGGGTTGCAAAAGAAGTCAGACACAACTGACTTTCACAAAAACACATATATATAATTTTCCAATATGGCCTATTATAGTTTCTTGTGCTATGTGGTACGACCTTATTGCTTATCTATTCTATATATTATAGTCTGCATTTATAAATCTCATGCTTCCAATCCATCCCTCTCCTACACCCCACTTGGCAACTTCAAATCTGTTCTCTAGGTCTGTGAGTCTATTTCTGTTTCATAGATAATTTCATTAAAAATAGCCACACATAGCAAAAGCAAAATTGTTCCATAAGCAGTACTTTAACAAGATAAATGGAAAAAGCTAAATATAATTGCGATTCATATCATAGAAAATCATTATTCCTGTTATGTAAAAACATTATCAAAAGAGAATACAAAGAATAGCAATTGTTTGGAAAGTGACAAGTAATAGGACTATGGCATTCAGAAAGCAAGAAATGTAGTGGATAAAATGAATGCTTAAAAATATGTTATCTATAGAGAAAAAATAAAGATGGTAACTCAGTAACTGTAAATCTATATTTTTTGCTTGATACTGAAACTGAATAAATGTTTGTTCAATTATAAAACAAAAATGAAACTAACATTTAAAAAAGTGATTCCTGAAATTCAAAGCAAAGAGGCCCAAGTTCATTTTCCCAGGGTGTTGATGGCTTAGTCACACAGAGTAAATGTTCCAAGGTATTTTAAAGATCCCTACTGGTTTATAAGCCAACAACAAAATGAACTGTAAGAAAGACTTAAACACTGTTTCATAACCATATTTAATTGTTAATATTTATCTTCAGTTACTCGATTGTGTCCAACTTTTTACGACCCCATGAATTGCAGTACACCAGGCCTCCCTGTCCTTCACCAACTCCCAGAGTTCACTCAAACTCATGTCAATCGAGTCGGTGATGCCATCCAACCATCTAATCCTCTGTCGTCCCCTTCTCCTCCTGCCCCTAATCCTTCCCAGCATCAGAGTCTTTTCCAATGAGTCAACTCTTTGCATGAGGTGGCCAAAATATTGGACTTTCAGCTTTAGCATCAGTCCTTCCAATGAGCACCCAGAACTGATCTCTGAACCTATTAGGTATATTAATCTATATATAAGTGTATGCCTCTGAATCACATATATGTATGTATATATGCATGTATATATATATATATACACATACATATAGTTGAATTTGATAAAAAATAAGTGTAAGAAATACCACGCGAAGAAAAAGCCACCTCTAAGGACCGTCCATGGAAACCTTTATTGGGCAATCGCTCTCGGGCACACTCCCTGGAACGAGCGGGCAAGGGAAGGGACTCTACGAGGTCTGGGAGTTTGGGCATGAGATTTTATAGTCAGGGCTGGCATTCAAGCCAGGTCCTCCCACATAAGGTAGGAAGTGCGGGCTGCAGTGATGATTGACACTTGATTGAGCCAGGCCATGGAGTTGGTTCCCGGAAGTTTGGTCCGCTTCCGGTTCCTGTTTGGGCGGTGGCCAACCACTGGGACCTTTCACGACACTTTTCTGGGGCTTTTTGTCACGACATGCCCGAACATGCTCGACCTCTCATCACGGCCTTTTTGATATAAGACAGTGGGTGCCGGTTCTCTCTGGCTACTTCCTGCTGAACAGGGGCGACGAGGGGTAGGTAGGGTGTGGCCGGGATGGAGTAAGGGTGTTGTGGGAACCGGAGTGAGGGTCATTCAGGGGACCTCAGTTGCATCCTTCTGGTTCAGGCGAGTGTAAGCCGCCATCACCAGGATCTTGCCTGTTGTTGCTTGTGCCATTTCCTGCAGGCATCTGACCACCATCTGAAACAGACAAGGCCCCACAGTCAAACCTAGGACCAAAAGCAATAGAGGGGCCATTAGAGGTAACAGATACAGAAGCAGGCCATTGAGGCCAGTCCACAGTGGGTTGTCCTGGAATTGTTTCCGCCTTTTTTCTATATCTTCTTGTAGCTCTTTAATTTTGGTCTGCACAATCCCTGATCGATTGGCGTAAAAGCAGCATCACTCTTGCAGGAATAGGCAGATCCCTCCTTCCTTGGCAGTTAACAGATCCAGGCCTCATCGGTTCTGGAGGACCACTTCTGCCAGGGAGTCAGTTTGGCTCTGGAGCTCCAGCATGGTATCAGAGATCATCTGTTGGGAGAGCTTGACATATGTGTGTTGAGACATGCCTATACCAGTGGTGACGAGAAGGGGGAGGGAGCGTAACAAGCCAAGTGGGTTTAATTGTGGAGAATGACCCACAGAGACCTGTGGATTATCTAGAAATACCAGGTGAAACTGCTGGAGCCTAGACTCACTGAGGTCAGAGAGAAATTTAGAGGCTAAAAGGTCGCCAAGACGATGAGGTGAGAAGATGGTCAGGGGTTGACCATGAATCAGCTTTTTAGCATCAGCGTACAATGTTGTCACCGCTGCCAGTGCCCGCAGGCAGGGGAACCATCCCCTGGCTGTGGGGTCAAGCTCTTTGGATATGTAAGCAATAGGCAGCAGTTCAGAGCCAACTGGCTGCACTAAGGCACCAAAGGCTATCCCTCCCTTTTCATCAGTATATAGATGGTGTGGGTAGTTGGGATTTGGGAGAAAGAGAGGGGGTGCAGCCAGTAGGGTGGAGCGTAAAGCATGAAAGGCTTGAGTCACTTCACTGGGGGAAGACAGCGGTCCTGTGGGAGTTTCTTTAGCGGCATCATATAGAGGTTTGACCAGGGTGGCATAATTTGGGACCCAGTGGTGGAAGAATCCCATCAGTCCTAAGAAGGACAAGATCTGGTCTCTGCTGGCCAGAGGGCAGATAGACCTGAGGAGGCTACACCGGTCTGCTGTCAGGGCTTTAGTGGTGGGAGTGATTTGGAGGCCTAGGTAGACAACAGAGGTCTGAGTTAGTTGAGCCTTAGATTGTGAGGCTCTGTAGCCCTGAGAACCAAGGAAACTAAGGAGAGTTGCAGTTATGTTGTCAGGAGGCCTCTTCTGAGGGGCTGCAAAGGAGCAGGTCATCTACATATTGGAGGAGGGTGCTAGGGTGAAGCGAACACCTGGCCAGGTCCCGGGACAGGGCCTGTCCAAAGTAGTGGGAACTGTCCCTAAACCCCTGAGGGAGTATGGTCCATGTGGGTTGTGTGGTCAGCTAGGTGTCAGGGTCAATCCAAGTGAAAGCAAAGAGGAATTGGCAGTCCGGGTGAAGTGGGATGGTAAAAAAGGCATCTTTGAGGTCAATAATGGTGAAATGAGAGCTTTTAGGAGGTATGGAAGAAAGGAGGGTGTAGAGGTTAGGGACAAGTGGATGGGCAGGGACCACTGCCTCGTTAATTAGGTGGAGATCCTGTACTAGTCGGTAGTCTCCTGAGGCCTTCCGAACAGGAAGGATAGGCGTGTTTCAGAGGGAAGTCGTGGGGATCAGGAGGCCCTGCCCCATGAGGCGGTCTACGATGGGTTTTAGCCCCCTGAAGTTACGAGTAGACAAGGGAAACTGGGGCCGGGCTGGGAAATGGGGGGGTCCCTTAGCCTGATGAGGACTGGAGGGTGGTGCCAAGCCACCACCGGGACTCGGGTGTCTCAGACCTCAGGATTAACAGAAGAGGTTGGAGGGTCAGCAAGTAAGTAGCATTAGGAAGGCCCCTGACGTAGGAGCCGATCCTGGAGCCAGGTGAAGAGTGGCCTTTAACTTAGCGAGTATGTCTCTTCTCAAAAGAGGAGTAGGGCAGGAGGGGATGACTAAAAAGCAGTGGGCAAACAGGCAGGAGTCTAGTTGACAGGGTAGTAACTGGGTTTGGGGCGGGCGCAAGGATTGGCCTTCAATTCCCATAACCAAAACCTGGGAAGGACATAGAGTGCCCCCGAAAGAGGGAAGGACCGAATAGGTAGCCCCAGTATCAACCAGAAAGTTGATGGACTTACCCGCTACCTGGAGCGTTACCCTGGGTTTGGCTTGGGTTATTGGGGTCCCCAAGTCTGGGTGGCGTCAGTCATCATCGAAGCTCAGTAGCTCCAAGGCCGGAGGAGGGCAGGAGGTCTCCTTAGAGCGCTCTGGTACCCGGCCCCTAGAGGTAGGGGCCTGAGAGGCCTGGGGACAATCACTAGCCCAGTGTCTTCGCTGTTTGCATTTTGGACATGGCTTGGAGGGAGGTCATGGATTAGGACACACTCTTGCCCAGTGTCCTTCCTGGCCACACTTGAAGCAGGCTCCCGGAGGGGGGGTTTTGGGACCCTGAGCCCACTGCCAGCCATAGGGCTGCTACCAAGGCCTGGGTTTGTTGGTTTAGGAGGCTCGCCTGAAATTTGGCCTTTTGCTTAAGCCTTACCTTTCGGCTGGCCTCAGCAGCTTCTTCATGGGCGTTGTACACTTTAAAGGTCATTTTCATCATGTCTCAAATAGGGGTCTGAGGGCCATCCTTGGACTTGGCTAGCTTTTTCCGGATGTCAGGTGTGGACTGGGAAATAAAACGGCTAGCCAAGGTGACTGCCCTGGTAGGGGACTCAGGGGACAGTCTGGTGTACTGAACGAGGGCTTCAGTCAGCCGATTAAGGAACATGGCCGGGTTTTTGTCAGGTCCCTGAGTTACCTCATCTAGTTTGAGGAAGTTTACAACTTTGTGAGAGGACACCTCCATCCCATCCAGAATACACTCGACCATATAGCATACCCGCAACTGGCCGCCACCCCCTTCCTGGTAGTTCCAGTTAGGGTTGGTGTCAGGAACTGCCTGAGCTGCTGGTGGGCATTCGGGGGAGAGGTTGGCAAAGTATCGCTGGTTTGCCTGAGCCCTGGCTGCTGTCCAAATGGCCTGCCTCTCTTCGGGGGTGGTAGTAGACCCCAGGATGACATAGACGTCCTGCCATGTTAAGGCATAGGTGCGGGTCAGACCAGTGAATTGCTTAATGTACTGAGTGGGATTGGAAGAGAAGGATCCCAGCTTGGTCTCAATCTGTGCTAAATCTTGGAGAGAAAAGGGGACATAGACTTGAGCTAGACCCTCAGCTTCGGCCACCTGTCGCAGAGGGAGTAAGGGGGCCGGGGGAAGAGAAGGTGAAGCCTCTGAAGGGTTGCTGTGGAAGTGGGTGTGGGAGCTAACTGGAGAGGGAGAGAGAGTAACAAGGGGAGGGGGAGGGTGTAGGATAGGGTTAAGGGTGGGAGGCTGGGAGTGCACGTGGTGTACAGGGTGGGGCGAAAGCACAACGTCCAAAAGGCCTGAACTCAGGGGACCTCAGACCATTTTCCCGTTCTCCAGCAGTAATTATCTAAATCACGGAGGACGTCAAAGTCTAATGTCCCTGTGGCTGGCCAGTGAGAGCCGTTATCTAGAGGCTATTGTGGCCAGGCCTGTGAACACAAATGGGTAAGCTGTTTGTGGCGAATGTAGCCCGTTAGCCGTATGGTCCATAGGTTGGCCAATAAACATTCTAGGGAGTGGACCAGTTGGGCTCGGGTTTGGAAGCCGTCGATCCCATGGTGACCACGTGGAGGTCACCCCTGTCGTCCGGACGTCTCCGGGTGGGTCAGGGGGCCGGTGAGGCCTCTGAGGAGGCCAGGGATCCCCACAGCCATTCGGGATGTCTCCCTCACGTGCTGGGGACCAAGGAAGGGCCTTGGAAAAGGCCGGGGGTCCCCGCAGCCGTTTGGGACATCTCCCTCACGTGCTAGGGACCTAGGAAGGCCAGAGCTGGAATTTGCTCAGCCACTTAGGACATCTCCCTCACGAGCTGAGAACCTGAGGAAGGCAAGGAACTGCCTATGGGAGGGCCCAGTAAATGCACACCGGTTACAGGGCCCTAGGAAATTGTCGCCTGGGATGGCGGGTCCCAAAGCCAAAGGGACTTACCCCGTATTCTGCCATCCGGGAGGTTGGTCAGCCTCCTGGGTCAGGGGCTACCACAGCGGTGGAGTTCGAGGGGGCCTCGAGCCCCACGTTGGGCGCCAGATGTAAGAAATGCAGCAGGAAGAAAAGCCAACTCTAGGGACCGTTGACAAAAGCCTTTATTGGGTGGTAGCTCTCGCACAGAACTCCCAGGGATGAGCAAGCAGGGGAACAAAGGGAGTCTCCAAGGTATGGGAGTTTGGGCACGGGGTTTTACAGTCAGTGCTGGCATTCAAGCCAGGTCCTCCCACATAAGGTAGGAAGTGCGGGCTGTAGTGATGATTGACATTTGATTGAGCCAGGCCATAGAGTTGGTTCCCGGAAGTTTGGTCCACTTCCGGTTCCTGTTTGGGCGGTGGCCAACTGCCGGGACCTTTCACAACACTTTTCTGGGGCTTTTCGTTGCAACATGCCCAAACATGCTCGACCTCTCAATAAGTATATTAATATCATATGCAAATAAGAGTCTTACAATAAGAGAAAAACACAAAAATCAAATTAAATCAAAACTCTGAAATAGATAAAATATCATAATTCTAAATTTGAATGGGAGATACTAATCATGAATTCATGTTGTATTTTCATTTAAAATAACAAAATAAACATATATGAATTATATATGATGCTCATTATAAACATATGTGTACGTATATGTACATTTTTTGCCTCTACTCCCACCTCCAAAGATCCAGAATAAATGATAACTGAATAGCATTGATTACTCCAAATGTCTACATTGTGATATCTAATGACATTCCCCATTCAGGGGAACTAGTGTTCCTTAGATAGGTGGCTGATTTTAGATCTGGAGCAAGACATATACAAATGAAACTAAGTGGTATTATAATCCAGAAATCAAAGGATCTTTGAAAAATTATTGAATTCACCATAAAAGGGCACCAATGTCAAATTTTCAGTGTCAGCTTGAGAACTCTCCCATTCACCAAAGATGAGACAATACAAAAAATAAAAATAAGCCCACATGTGCTGACTGATATGTAAACTGTGTCTTGGGCAACAAAAAGTTGATGAGAAGGTTTCTTCTTTCTATGCGAATTCTGTTAATAAGTGATATAATATAACATTTGCAGAACCTCAAATAAGATAATAGAATATAACATCCATGACTTCTAAAATCATTAAATGAAAAACCAAGGTGAACTTTATAATATATAAATGGAAACACTTTATTCCACTGATCAATTTTACCACACACACACACACACACACACACACACACACACACACCAAAACACACAGCTATAACTGAAGTGTCTTCTGATACAATGCAAGCAGAAATATATAGAACCAAATATGATGTATTCTTGACAAAAATCAAACCTGAATCTGACCAGGACTCTTCCTCTGAACACCAGTTTATCAGAGCATAGATAGAATATATTATACAAACAGTGGGAAACAGTCATTCAAACCTAGATGATAGATCACTCTACAGGGAAAATGTAATGGTTTTTTTCATAACAAATGGCAAGAAGATACAAGAGGAGACTCTAGATTTAAAAAATCTAGCAGGCAAATTCAATAAATGGATTGTGAATCTTGATTGGAGCCAACCAGCTTAAAAATGTGATAATGAATTTTAATAATGCCTGTGTGCTTGATAATATTATGAAAGTTATGTTAATATGTTTAAGAGTTTAGCTCGTTATTTGTGTGATGTGGTGAGAAACATGATTAACTATATTCAAATTTGTTGCATTATAGATGACCTGAAAAATATTTATATTTGCTTAATTTTTACTTGGAGATTAAGTCCATGACTAAAAGTAAGTAACATTATAAATTCATTCAGTATATAAGCCCTACAACTACAATTTGCATATGAAAATACTTTTCTTAAAAACAGTAGAGTAATCAAACAAAATTAATGGTTTGTTGTTGAGTATAAAAAGCTAGTCAAAAATATTATATTTCCATAGGTAGTGACTATCCTTATGATTATACTGGACACACTGTATACTCTAGAAAGATTCCCTCATTTCAATATCTTTTACTGGATCACACCTGTAAAGTCCCTGTTACCACTTAGAGTAACATATTTAAAGATTCTGAGATTCTGAGGATTAAAACAGGGACATCTTTTATACCTGTTGACCTGCCACACTATAATATTCATCTGTGATTTCTTTGCAAATTACAAATAAATTTGAGCTATTGAGTATATATTTTTTTGTTATCATTTTCAGTCTATCAGGAGTTTCAGTCAAAAAGATCATTTCTATTTTGGTCTCTTTCTAACTTAACTTTTCGCTACATGCCAACAAATGATAAAAGTGAGACAAACAACAACACTGACAAGATTACCAGATGGATCTTGGATAGGGTGTCACCAGAAAGCAGGAGTTTATCTAGTTGTTTTTGTGCCGTAGTGTGAGACATGAGAAAAATGAAAATTTTGTGGAGTTCATTTTAAAAGGTAACACTTTCTATCATATCCATGTTAACTTTTATTAAATTAAGATATAGCACATACGATGTGCCAGACGCCATGCCATCCTGAGACTATATAAATATCACTGTGGTTTCCCTTCAAGTACTCTTCCCAGCCTTGTTACAAGTGAGGAAACCAAAGCACAGAGAGTTCAGATGCACTGCTTAAATGGCCCAGCCACTGAGTGCTGGAACTGCAAGAGCAGAGGCTTCAGTGTTGGCCATCACACTAGGGCTCTCTGCGAGTCAGCAAGCACAGGTGGATATTAAAGCAATGAACTTTATTGTGAAGGTGAAGTCGGGCAGTCGTGTCCGACTCTTTGCGACCCTGTGGACTGTAACCTACTAGGCTTCTCCGTCCA
>SJYC01129297.1:0-16817 GCA_006408675.1 Madoqua kirkii | reverse complement strand
ACTAGGGCTCTCTGCGAGTCAGCAAGCACAGGTGGATATTAAAGCAATGAACTTTATTGTGAAGGTGAAGTCGGGCAGTCGTGTCCGACTCTTTGCGACCCTGTGGACTGTAACCTACTAGGCTTCTCCGTCCATGGGATTCTCCAGGCAAGAATACTGGAGTGGATTGCCATTTCCTTCTCCAGAAAATCTTCCCAACCCAGGGATCAAACCTGGGTCTCCTGCATTGGAGGCAGACACTTTAACCTCTGAGCCACCAGGGAAGCCCTAACTTTACTGTATTGTTGTTATATTAGTTGTGAAGTCATGTCCGACTCTCTGTGACCCCCGTGAATTGCATCATGCCAGGCTTCCCTGTCCTTCACTATCTCCCTAGTTGGCACAAACTCATGTCCATTGACTTGGTGATGCCATCCAATTTTCTTATCCTCCATCACCCCCTTCTTGCCCTTGATCTTTCTCAGAATCAGGGTCTTTTCCAGTGAATTGGATCTTCACCTTAGGTGGCCTGTATTGGAGCTTCAGCTTCAGCATTAGTCCTTCCAATGAATATTCAGGATTAATTTTCTTCAGAATGACTGGTTTAATTTCCTTGCAGTCCAAGGGACTCTCAAGACTTTTCCAGTACCACAGTTCAAAAGCATCAATTCCTCATCACTCAGCCTTCTTTATGGTCCAGCTTTCACAGCCATACATGACTACTGGAAAAACCATAGTTTTGAATATACAGACTTTGTCAGTAAAGTGATGTCTCTGCTTTTTAATATGTCTGTCATAGTTTTTCTTCCAAGGAGCAAGCATCTTTTAATTTTATGGTTGCAGACAATGTCTTCAGTGATTTTGAATTCCAAGAAAATAAAATATGTCACCATTTCCACTTTTTCCCCATCTATTTGCCATGAAGTTATGGGACCAGATGTCATGCTCTTCATTTTTTGAATGTTGAGTTTTAGGTCAGGTTTTTCACTCCTCTTTCATATTCATCAAGATGCTCTTTAGTTCCTCTTTGCTTTATGTCATTAAAGTGGTATCATCTGCATAACTCAGGTTTTTGATACTTCTCCAGGCAGTCTTGATACAAGCTTGTGAACATCCAGCCAGGAATTTCTCATGATGTACACTGTATAGACGTTTAATAATCAGGGTAACAATAAACAGCCTTGACCTACTCCTTTGCCAGTTTGGAAACAGTCGTGCTCAGTACTAACAGTTGCTTCTTGTCCTGCATACAGGTTTCTCAGTAGGTGGGCAAGGTGATCTGGTATTCCCTTCTCTTTAAGAGTTTTCTACAGCTTATTGTGATGCACACAGTTAAAGGCTTTAGCATAGTCAGTGAAGCAGAAGTAGATTCTTTTTTTGAATTCCCTTTCTTTTTCTATGGCCCAGGGGACATTGGCAATTTGATCTCTATTCCTCTCAGTTCAGTTCAGTTCAGTTCAGTTGCTCAGACGTGTCCCACTCTTCCCAGCCTCATGAATTGCAGCACGCCAGACCTCCCTGTTCATCACCATCTCCCGGAGTTCACTCACACTCACATTCATTGAGTCAGTGATGCCATCCAGCCATCTCATCTTCTGTCGTCCCCTTCTCCTCCTGCCCCCAATCCTTCCCAGCATCAGAGTATTTTCCAATAAGTCAAATCTTCACATGAGGTGGCCAAAGTACTGAAATTTCAGCTTAACATTCCTTTCAAAGAAATCCCAGGGCTGATCTCCTTCACAATGGACGGGTTTAATCTCCTTGCAGTCCAAGGGACTCTCAAGAGTCTTCTCCAACAACACAGTTCAAAAGCATCAATTCTTCGGTGCTCAGCCTTCTTCACAGTCCAACTCTCACATCCACACATGACCACTGGAAAAACCATAGCCTTGACTAGAAGGACGTTAGTAGTTAAAATAATGTCTCTGCTTTTGAATATACTATCTAAATTGGTCATAACTTTTCTTCCAAGGACTAAACGTCTTTTAATATCATGGCTGCAGTCACCATCTGCAGTGATTTTGGAGCCCCCCAAAATAAAGTCTGACACTGTTTCCACTGTTTCTCCATCTATTTCCCATGAAGTGATGGGACCAGATGCCATAATCTTTGTTTTCTGAATGTTGAGCTTTAAGACAACTTTTTCGCTTTTCTCTTTCACTTTCATCAAGAGGCTCTTCAGTTCTTCTTCACTTTCTGCCATAAGGATGGTGTCATCTGCATATGTGAGCTTATTGATATTTCTCCCAGCAATCTTGATTCAAGCTTGAGTTTCTTCTAGTCCAGTGTTTCTCATGATGTACTCTGCATATAAGTTAAATAAATAGAGTGACAGTATACAGCCTTGGTGTACTCCTTTTCTTTTTTGGAACCAGTCTGTTGTTCCATGTCCAGTTCTAACTGTTACTTCCTGACCTGCATACAAATTTCTTAAGAGGCAGATCAGGTGGTCTGGTATTCCCATCTCTTTCAGAATTTTCCACAGTATATTGGGATCCACACAGTCAAAGGCTTTGGCATAGTCAATAAAGCAGAAATAGATGTTTTTCTGGGATTCTCTCGCTTTTTCCATGATCCAGTGAATGTTGGCAATTGGATCTCTGGTTCCTCTGCCTTTCCTAAAACCAGCTTGAACATCAGGGAGTTCACAGTTCACATATTGCTGAAGCCTGGCTTGGAGAATTTTGAGTATTACTTTACTAGCATGTGAGATGAATGCAATTGTGTGGTAGTTTGAACATTCTTTGGCATTGCCTTTCTTTGGGATTGGAATGAAAACTGACCTTTTCCAGTCCTGTGGCCACTGCTAAGTTTTCCAAATTTGCTGGCATACTGAGTGCAGCACTTTCACAGCATCATCATTCAGGATTTGAAATAGATCAACTGGAATTCCATCAACTCCACTAGTTTTGTTCGTAGTGATGCTTACTAAGGCCCACTTGACCTCACATTCCAAGATGTCTGGCTCTAGATGAGTGATTACATCATCATGATTATCTGAGTGGTGAAGATCTTTTTTGTATAGTTCTTCTGAGTATTCTTGCCATCTCTTCTTAATATCTTCTGCTTCTGTTAGGTCCATACCATTTCTGTCCTTTATCGAGCCTATCTTTGCATGAAATGTTCCCTTGGTATCTCTAATTTTCTTGAAGAGATCTCTAGTCTTTCTCATTCTGTTTTTTTCTCTATTTCTTTGCATTGATCGCTGAAGAAGGTGTTCTTATCTCTTCTTGCTATTCTTTGGAACTCTGCATTCAGATGCTTATATCTTTCCTTTTCTCCTTTGCTTTTCGCTTCTCTTCTTTTCACAGCTATTTGTAAGGCCTCCCCAGACAGCCATTTTGCTTTTTTGCATTTCTTTTCCATGAGGATGGTCTTGATCCCTGTCTCCTGTACAATGTCATGAACCGCTGTCTGTAGTTCATCAGGCACTCTATCTATCAGACCTAGGCTCTTAAATCTATTTCTCACTTCCACTGTATAATCATAAGGGATTTGATTTAGATCATATCTGAATGGTCTAGCGGTTTTCCCTACTTTCTTCAATTTGAGTCTGAATTTGGTAATAAGGAGTTCATGATCTGAGCCACAGTCAGCTCCTGGTCTTGTTTTTGTTGACTCTATAGAGCTTCTCCATCTTTGGCTGCAAAGAATATAATCAATCTGATTTGGGTGTTGACCATCTGGTGATGTCCATGTGTAGAGTCTTCTCTTGTGTTGTTGGAAGAGGGTGTTTGCTATGATCAGTGCATTTTCTTGGTACAACTCTATTAGTATTTGTCCTGCTTCATTCTACATTCCAAGGCCAAATTTGTCTGTTACTCCAGGTGTTTCTTGACTTCCTACTTTAGCATTCCAGTCCCCTATAATGAAAAGGACATCCTTTTTGGGTGTTCGTTTTAAAAGGTCTTCTAGGTCCTTATAAAACCGTTCAACTTCAGCTTTTCAGCTTTACTGGTTGGGGCATAGACTTGGATAGCTGTGATATTGAATGGTTTGTCTTGAAGACGAACAGAGATCGTTCTGTCATTTATGAGATTGCATACAAGTACTGCATTTCGGATTCTTTGGTTGACCATGATGGCTACTCCATTTCTTCTGAGATTTTTCCTGCCCACAGTAGTAGATATAACTAAATCCAGCTTGTGCACCTGAAGTTTCTCATTTCACATACTACTGAAGCTTAGCTTGAAGGATTTGGGCATGATCTTCTAGCATGTGAAATGAATGCAGTTGTACAGTAATTTGATCATTTTTTGGTTTTGCTTGTGTTTGGGATTTAAAAGCAAACTGACTTTTTCCAGTCCTGTGGCCACTGCTGTGTTTTCCAAAATTGCTAGTGCACTGAATTTACTACTTTAACATCCAATATTTTAGGATTTGAAATAGCTTAGCTGGAATTCCATAAATTCCAAACAAACCTTCATAGCATTGTTTGTTGTGATGCTTCTTAAGGCCCACCTGATTTCTCACTCTAGGATGTCTGGCTCTAGGTAAATGATCACACCATTGTGAGTATCCAAGTCATTAAGAACTTTTTTGTACAGTTTTTCTATGTAATCTTGCCTCCTTTTCTTAATATATTATGCTCCTATTGGATCTGTACCATTTCTGTTCTTTACTTTGCCCATCTTTGAAATTTTCCCTTGGAATCTCTAATTTTATTGAAGATATCTCTAGTCTTTCCCATCCTACTGTTTATTTGCATTGTTCACTTAAGTAGGCTTTCTTATATCTCCTTGCTCTTCTCTGAACTCTGCATTCAGTTGGATATATCTTTCCCTTTCTCCTTTTTTTTCACTTCTCTTCTTTTCTCAGCTATTTGTAAGGCCTCTTCAGACAACCATTTTGTCTTCTTGCATATCTTTATCTTGGGGATGGTTTTGTTCACATCTTGTACAATGTTATGAACCTCCATCCATAGTTCTTCAGGCACTCAGTCTATCAGATCTAATCCCTTGAATCTACTTGTCACCTCCACTGTATAACCATAAAGGATTTGATTTAGGTCATACCTGAATGTTGCTTTTGTGGTTTTCCCTATTTTCTTCAAGTTGAGTCTGAATTTTACTATAATGAGCTGATGATCCAAGCTACAGTCAGCTCCTGGTCTTGTTTTTGCTGACTATATAGAGCAAAAATAAACTATCTTTGGGTACAAAGTATATAATCAATCTGATTCAGTACTGACCGTCTGGTGATGTCCATGTATAGAGTTGTCTCTTGTGTTATTGGAAGACGGTGTTTGCTATGACAAGTGCATCCTCTTGGCAAAACTCTTAGTCTATGTCTTGCTTTATTTTGTACTCCAATGCCAAACTTGCCTTTTATTCCAGGTATTTCTTGACTGCCTACTTTTGTATTCCAGTTCCCTATGATGAAAAGGACATCTTTTTTCTTTTTCCTTTTGGTGGTAGTTCTAGAAAGTCTTGTATGTCTTCATAGAATTGTTCAACTTCAGCTTCTTTGGCATTAGTTGTTGGGGTTTAGGCTTGGATCATTGTGTTATTGAGTGGTTTGCCTTGAAGATGAATAAAGATCATTCTATCATTTTTGAGATTGCACCCAAGTACTGCATTTCAGAATCTCTTTTTGACTATGAGGGCCACTCTATTTCTTGTAAGGGTAGTAGATTTCTGATAAAAAGAAATAAGCTACTATTTCTTCTAATATCTAACAGTAGTGGATATAATGATTGTGAAGTTGTTCAGTCGTGTCCGACTCTTTGTGACCCCATGGACTGTAGCCTACCAGGCTCTTCAGCTGATCCATGTAGCTGCAGGACATGCCAGGCAACCTAGTTGTCCCACTGCTGGTCCTCTTGACTGTGTAAACCTATTCTGGCTTCTGAGTTTTGGTCAATGTGCCACCCAGAGGCCTGGGCAAAGGCCCTGCTGGAGTTGGCTGGAGCCAGTTGATGCTGGAGAATGCACAGGAATAGAGGGTTGTTTGCTGACTCTGGAGCTTCTTCCATTGCTAGTCCCTAGATACAGGGAGTTTGTTTCATCCACAAAGAAAGATGTTCATCCCAACTTACAGACAAGGTATAAGTATCTTTGGTTTTGGGTGCCAGGGTCGATGCCCTTCACAGCCATCATTTACAGACTCTACATGTATCTTGAGTGACCTGTGCCTAGCTGTTGAGTTCAGATCACTTATCCAGACTCTTCCTTTAATTTAATTTCATTCAAATCTCTCAAGTCTTTAGTACATCAAAACTATGAAACTATGAAAATAATTATAAGTTTCAACAGGAAATGATTGAAGGTAAAAATGATTTAAAGATTGAATTACCTAATGGGAGATGCCATGTGCACACATACACATATTTATATGTCATGTCTGTTACATAAAAATATATTTGAGTGTGTAAAAGTGTTAATCATTCACTTGTGTCTGACATTTTGTGACCCCATGGACTGTAGCCTGCCAGGCTCCTCTGTCCATGGAATTCTCCAGGCAAGAACCTTGGAGTGAGTAGCTCTTCCTTTCATATTTGAGTATATGCACAACTATAAATGCATATACATGTGGTATATCGACACATATATGTACATTTGCCTTATATTATGAACTACCATTTTAGAAGTATAAATTAATGTCTTAAAAATAACATAAAGCACTTATATCACTTAACAGCAATCAATGCAAAAATAACATTTTGGGTTAAAGTTCTTTTATAATAAGATTATTAAATTTGCCTTGCTCAGCATGGCTTATATTATTACCTACGTCTTTATGTGTTCATTCAAAATGTTGGAATGTAAATTTAAGGTTATTTGAAGATGAGGCCAAATTATTGCTAGTTTCTTAAAACCAAATAAAAAGAGATAACTTCATAACATTTCTATGATTTCCAGAATTTTGCCAAAATATATTAACACTCTTGTAATTTAAAAATTTAGAGCTTTAAGAACAGGCAAACTGGTAGTAAGAATTTCAACTCCATTGTTTACTAACACAGCCAAAAAAATATTTTTTATGTCAAAACTTACATATTTCTACTGCTTTAAATTATCCTAACAATAGTGATTTTTTTATTCTCTACTCAATTTATTTTTCCAAAAATCTTATTTCTAAAAATTGGGTAAAAATTTCCTCCCTGGTCAGTAAAGAATCTACCTGAAATGCAGGAGATCTGTGTTTGATCCTTGGGTTGGGAAGATATCCTGGTGGAGGACATGGCAACCCACTCCAGTATTCTTAAGTGGAGAATCCCCATGAACAGTGAAGCCTGGCTGGCTACAGTACATGGGGTTGCAATGAGTCAGACATGACTGACCAACTAAGCAAATTATTTAAAAAATATATATGTGAAGCCATGAAATATATGCTTTTGTTTAGAGGATTTTGAGAATTTCTGCTTTTAAATTTCTTACCCCATTTTGCTTTGTGTATTGGCATATAATTGACAACAAAACAAGATTTTTTTAAAGCTTTCAAAGCAAATAGATCTTATAAAACAGATCTTGGGGAAATCTTACAAACTTAGGGGAGGAAAAAAAGCCTCAACAATCAGTAAAAGCCTAAAGAGCCCAATATAAAAATGTAGACAAAGGATTTGTATAGATATTTATCCAAAGAGGATATATAACTTGCCAATAAGTACATGAAAATATAATCAAGTTCACTATTTTAAGGAAATGGAAAATTTAACCACAATAAGAAAATGATTGTTTAGTTTACTTCAGTCACTCAATCGTGTCCAACTCTTTGCAATCCTATGTAATGCAGTATGCCAGACTTCACCATTCATTACCAACTCCTCAAGCCTGCTCAAACGCATGTCTATCATATTGGTGATGCCATCCAATCACCTCATCCTCTGATATCCCTTCTACTCCTGCCTTCAATTGTTCCCAGCCTCAGAGTCTTTTCCAGTGAGTCAGTCCTTCACATCAGGTGGCAAAAGTATTGGAGCTTCAGCTTTAGCATCAGTCCTTCCAATGAGTATTCAGGACTGATTAATTTTACTTTAACTTAAAAATGAATCTAGGATGAAGGAATTGGCACATTATATATATTGGCATATTATAAATGTTTTTCTACCACAAAAATATAACTACAAAAAAACAGTACATGAATGCAAGTGTGTGTGTGTGTGTGCCTACACAGGAGTGGACACACACATGTGCTCACTTGGTAGAGTTGAAAGTATTAAGTGTTTGTAGGATACATTCATTTTACTACATGTTTAAATTTTGGATGTACTCAGACTCTATTGCTTCATTAGATAAGGAAATCAGCAAAAACAAATATATGTTCTCACCTCATTTTTCCATATCTCTTGTCTTTATTTAGTTAGATTATACATTTTACTGCTTAATTTTATTTATATTTAATTTTAAATGTCATTCCTTCTAGAGAAGGAAATGGCAACCCATTCCAGTACTCTTGACTGGAAAATCCCATGGATGGAGGAGCCTGGTAAACTACAGTCTGTGGGGTCACAAAGAGTTGGACACAACTGAGCAACTTCACTTTATTTTTACTTTCATAAATGTTGTAGTGTGAGTAACTCAGTCATGTCTGACTCTTTGCAGCCCCATGGATCATAGCCCACCTGGGTCCTTGGTCCATGGGTTTTTCAAGGTAGTGCTGGAGTGGGTAGCCATTCCCTTCTCCAGGGAATCTTCCCAACCAGGGGATCAAACCAGAGCAGAGTCTCCTGCATTGCAGGCAGATTCTTCACCATCTGAGCCATCAGGGAAGCTTGTTCTTGTAAATTTCCTCTCTCCATGAGTTCCAGTTGTGTATTTATAGGAATTTAATGCCCGTCAGTAGTTTAACTTTTCTGTTTCTAGAGTGTTTAATTTCCTTTATTTCATAGTCTGCATTACACTGTCAGATCATTTTATTCTGACTTCTCATGTGTTTGGGACATTAGTCTGTTAGCTTCATACTGAAGACCCTTTGGGCAGTCATTATATTGTACTTGCACCTGTAGACATTGTTCCATACATTTTGTTGTATTTTGTTGCTGTGAAGACACTTAGATCCAAACTTCAAAGATCATTTGCTGTTTTTGTGTTTAGATATTCAGAGAACATGGTTTAGCCATAAGGTTCAGTAATGTCATCAGCATCAGCTTTGAAGCTGATTTTTTAAAATCATTTTTTGCAAGGGAATATGATACAGTTTTTATTCAGGAGTTTGATTTTCCTTTATTTCTATAAAGCATGACTGTATTTGTCTTAGCATAATTAATTTGCCTGGAGTTTCATTCACTTATATCTCTTCTTTAAGAGACTAGCATCTGTGTATTTTGGACTTTATTTTGCTGCTTTCCTTGTCAATCATCTTCTGTCAAATCATTTTTATATGTGAGCTCTTTCCTATTTAGTTTCCTGGGGGTTTTCAAGTTTGGTTACAATGCTTCTTTTCAGTTGTGTTTATTAACATTTTATTTTTCTAAGATAATTTTGTTTTCTGCACACCTTTTTTTAAAATTTCATCTACCCTCAGTAACACCAACTCCATTTTAATCTCTATTTGCTATATCATAATCTCCCCTCTGAACCATTGTACTTCATTTTTCCATTTTAAAACTGTTTGTGTTAATAAAAAAGTTAAGGGGTTTGGTTACATATTTTTTCTGTTACATTTTTTCTCTGTAACAGTCATGTATTTTATTGGTTATCTACATTTTTTATGTCTTACTCATCTAATTTTAGCTTATGCTTCTGTCTTTTTTATTTTTTTTTTCTTTGCAAGTTGTTGAGCTGAGGTCAGGCTAGGATAGGTATGGATTCCTGTGTGGTTATGGAGTAGAACAATGTCCTTTGTGGGGTGTGTATGTGTGTGTGTGTGTGTGTGTGTGTGTGTGTGTGTGATATTTTCATGGAGAGAGAGGCTGCTGGGGTGCTCTGCAAGCCTTATGAGTATTTGTTCTAAGACCATATATAAATTGTTTCCTCTGGAAGCTTGTGACATTTTTTGTTCAATCTATATGCCAGTGAATTTGAGCTTTATAGTGTCTGAGTTGTAGTTGTGTTCCTTTCTTTTAAGTTTGAATAAAGCAGTAATATTTCTCAACATTCTTTCTCAGTGAAGTTGGAAATAGAGTAGTGAGCAAAAATGCCTTCCTTTGGCCATCAGATCTAGAGCTTGAAAAAAGTGTAATAACTTGCAAAATTTGAAAAGATATATCTCAACAGTTTTCTTTTTTATTAAAATACAACATTATATGTTATGGGCATACAACATAGTGATTTACAATTTATAAAGGTTATACTCCACTTACAAAATATTGCTATGCTCCCTGTGTTATCTACAGGGAGCACTTGTAGCTTATTTTATACCTAATAGTTTGTAGCTCTTAATCCCCTCTGTATTGCCCTTCCCTGCTTCTCTTTACTCTTTGGTAAATACTAGCTTGTTCTCTATGCTAGTGAGTCTGCCTTTTTTTCATTATATTCACTAGTTTTTTGTTTTTTGTATTTTTTAGATTCCATTTATAAATGATGCCATACAATATAGCATAATGCCTTCCAAGCCCATCCATGTTGCTGCAAATGGCAAAATTTCATTCTTTTTTATGACCTGATTAAAAAATATAACTGAACAGACATTTTTCCAAAGATAAAATACAGAAGGTCAACAGGCACATGAGAGGATGTTCAACATCACTGGTTATCAGGGAAATGCAAATGAAAACCACTATGAGGTATCAGGTCAAAATTGTCAGAATGCTCATCATCAAAAAACACAAATAACAAATGTTGGAGAGGGTGTGTAAAAAAGGGAACCCTCCTACATTGTTGGTGGGAATGTAAATTGGGGCAGCCACTTTGGAGAACAGTATGGAGACACCTCAAAAAACTAAAAAAGAACTGTCACATAACCTAGCAATTCTCTTCCTGGGTATGTATGTGAAAACAAACAAACAAACAAAGCCACT
This sequence comes from Madoqua kirkii, assembly GCA_006408675.1. Taxonomy (NCBI): domain Eukaryota; kingdom Metazoa; phylum Chordata; class Mammalia; order Artiodactyla; family Bovidae; genus Madoqua; species Madoqua kirkii. Next base: position 5,938 of record SJYC01129297.1, on the reverse strand, counting down.
GATTCAAAATGATCCACATACCATGGTGTTCACTACAGCATGATTTATAATAACCAAGATACAGAAGCAACCCAAGTGTCTATTAACCAATGAATGGCTAAAGAAGTTCAGTTCAGTTCAGTTCAGTCACTCAGTCGTGTCCAACACTTTGCAACCCCATGAATCGCAGCACGCCAGGCCTCCCTGTTCATTACCATCTCTTGGAGTTCACTCAGACTCACGTCCATCGAGTCTGTGATGCCATTCAACCATCTCATCCTCGGTCATCCCCTTCTCCTCCTGCCCCCAATCCCTCCCAGCATCAGAATCTTTTCCAATGAGTCAACTCTTCATATGAGGTGGCCAAAGTACTGAAGTTTCAGCTTTAGCATCATTCCTTCCAAATAACACCCACTGTTGATGTCCTTCAGAATGGACTGGTTGGATCCCCTTGCAGTCCAAGTGACTCTCAAAAGTCTTCTCCAACAACACCGTACAAAAGCATCAATCCTTCGGTGCTCAGCCTTCATCACAGACCAACTCTCACATCCATACATGACCACAGGAAAAATCATAGCCTTGACTAGACAAACCTTAGTCGGCAAAGTAATGTCTCTGCTTTTGAATATGCTATCTAGGTTGGTCATAACTTTTCTTCCAAGGAATAAGCGTCCTTTAATTTCATGGCTGCAGTCACCATCTGCAATGATTTTGGAGCCCCCCAAAATAAAGTCTGACACTGTTTCCACTGTTTCCCCATCTATTTGCCATGAAGTGATGGGACCAGATGCCATGATCTTTGTTTTCTGAATATTGAGCTTTAAGCCAACTTTTTAACTCTCCTCTTTCACCTTCATCAAGAGGCCCTTTAGATCCTCTTCACTTTCTGCCATAAGGGTGGTGTCATCTGCATATCTGAGCTTATTGATATTTCTCCCAGCAATATTGATTCCAGCTTGTGTTTCTTCCAGTCCAGCGTTTCTCATGATGTACTCTGCATAGAAGTTAAATAAGCAGGGTGACAATATACAGCCTTGATGCACTCCCTTTCCTATTTGGAACCAGTTCGTTGTTCTATGTCCAGTTCTAACTGTTGCTTCCTAACCTGCATACAGATTTCTCAAGAGGCAGGTCAGGTGGTCTGGTAATCCCATCTCTTTCAGAATTTTCCACAGTTTATTGGGATCCACACAGTCAAAGGCTCAAAGTCAATAAAGCAGAAATAGATGTTTTTCTGGAACTCTCTTGCTTTTTTGATGATCCAGCGGATGTTGGCAATTGGATCTCTGGTTCCTCTGCCTTGCCTAAAACCAGCTTGAACATCAGGGAGTTCACAGTTCACATATTGCTGAAGCCTGGCTTGGAGAATTTTGAACATTACTTACTAGCATGTGAGATGAGTGCAATGGTGCAGTAGTTTGAGCGTTCTTTGGCAGTGCCTTTCTTTGGGATTGGAATGAAAACTAAACTTTTTCCAGTCCTGTGGCCATTGCTGAGTTTTCCAAATTTGCTGGAATATTGAGTGCAACACTTTCACAGCATCATCTTTCAGGATTTGAAACAGCTCCAGGAGAATTTCATCACTTCCACTAGCTTTGTTTATAGTGATGCTTTCTAAGGCCCATTTCACTTCACATTCCGATATATCTGGCTCTAGATTAGTGTTCACATCATCATGATTATCTGGGTCGTGAAGATCTTTTTTGTATAATTCTTCCGTGTATTCTTGCCACCTCTTCTTAATATCTTCTGGTTCTGTTAGGTCTAGACCATTTCTGTCCTTTATCGAGCCCATCTTTGCATGAAATGTTCCCTTGATATCTCTAATTTTCTTGAAGAGATCCCCTAGTCTTTCCCATTCTGTTCTTTTCCTCTATTTCTTTGCATTGATAACTGAAGAAGGCTTCCTTATCTCTTCTTGCTATTCTTTGGAACTCCGCGGTATATATAGGTAATGGAATACTGTCAAACAAACAGATATTGCTTAATGGTGTCCAATTGTTTGCAACCCCATGGACTGTATAGCCTGTCAGTTTTCTCTGTCCGTGGGATTCTCCAGGGAAGAATACTGGAGTGGGTAGCCATTGCCTTCTCCAGGGGATCTTTCTAATCTAGGGATCAAACCCAGGTCTCTTGCATTGCAGACAAATTTTTTACTGTCTGAGCTACCAGGGAAGCCCAATGGAATACTACTTTACCATAAAACTCAGTCCACCTAATTACACAGTCACTCTTCAGCTCATTCTTTCACACAGATTTTCATCATCAAAAAGCAAATATATAATTTTTTTGAAAGAAGAATTTTGTTTCATTCCTTTTTATGGTAGAATAATATTCCATTAAAAACGAATGAAACCAAATTTTTGTTTAGAAAAAAAAAGTTTATATATTTGCTTTTGATTGCTCAAAATCTGTGTGATAGAATGAGCTGAAAAGTGGCTGTGTAATTAGGTGGAATGAGTTAGTAGACGTTTGGGAATAACAAAGCATTTGCAGTAGTAAGTTAGTAAAACTCCTATTTTCTTATAAATTATTTCAAAGAAACAATATTGATGCAAATCTGAAATGAACAAAACATATAGCATTATAAGGTTTCTAAGTAGTCTTATCCAGGTTTAAATTTGGTTTGGGGAATAATCTCTATATTTTAAAGCAATACAAGAAGATTGTATATCTGGACATGATCATCAGAAAGTTTTCCAGCAGTAATTACTTTTTTCTTTGCAAAGCTGAATAGCATCAAAATTACGAAATCAGCATGTGTCCTCATATGTAATTACTATAAGCTTTAATATATACTCATGTATCTTAGTAGCATCATTTGCAAAGGAAAGAAATTTAGTTTGACAAAAGCTTAGACAATGTTACAAAGGTTTTGATTACATTATCACAATAGCTTTAGTTAAATTGCAAAGAACCTAGAAATACAGCTTGGCTTAGAAAGCATATTTTAGGCACCTAAGAAGCAGGAAAATGTGAGATTTATGATTTTAATTAAAATAAATGGTAACAGAGTTTTACTTATAAAGCTTTTCGGTGATTTTTTTTTCTGGTTTGAATTTTTCCAAGAGTCTTAAAAGCTTATTTTTATAGTCCTTACTCTGTAGTTAATAAACTCCAGTGTTAGTACCCATTGTGAAGCAGTTTCACAAAGAGTCAGACACTACTGAGCGACTAAACTGAATTGAACTTGACTTTCCTTTATAAAGAATAAATAACATCATATGAAAGATTTTAGACATTTGGTATAATATTGCTGGACTGGTATGAATATATCTCAATTTGAAAATATCTCTGTCCTTTTCATTTTTGTGATTTGCAGTTTCCTAATCACTGTGAAATATTTCTATATATCTGTTAGAGTGTGCAATCTAGAATACCATTAGACCAGATTTTGTAGAAGGAATAATAGCTTTAGAAAGATCACTTTCCAGCAGGACCCAGAAATGTGTGTGTGTTTTTAATTATTTATTTTTGACCATACTGGGTGTTCATAGCTGCAAGGGCTTTTCTCTAGTTGTGTTGAGGGGGGCTACTCTCAAATTGTGGTGTGTGGGCTTCTCATTGTTTTGGATCATGGGCTCTAGGCACACAGGCTCAATAGGTGTAACACATGGGATTAATTACTTCAAGACAGGTGGGATCTTCCCAAATCAATGATTGAACTCCTGTCTCCTGCATTAACAGGTGGATTATTTACCACTGAGTCACCAGGGAAGCTCCCCAGTAATGTATTGATGGATATTTTATCTTGTAGTTTGCAAGTTTAATTGGCCTAACCCAAAATCCAATATCCAGGACAAAAATCTGCATTTAACTAAGAATTTACATTAATTTCAAAATAAGACAATGCCCCTCAAATATCTTAGGATAACAAAATCAATAGAAATATTGGCACTATCATTTTTATCATAGCATCTTAGAGTTCTTTGTAGATGTGCTCAGCATATCAGTTTTTAGGTGAGATATTCTGGGTAAATACCAATGTCCTATTGCCTGAAGCCTGGCTTGCATTTCACTAATACCAATATCACTACTTACAAGTCAAGTTGCTTTGAACGGACAATCATCAGATAAACCTCATGTTGTAGTCATTAACCTGAATAACACTGGCTTTCCAAATCTGTATTTAATTATGTAACTTTGATAGCTTGAAATCAACCATTGTGGGAGTTTTTGCACCATGGAAATCAGCAAATACCATAAATGACTTCACAGTGTACCTGAGCTGTGTTCAGGTTGGGGAATTATGCGAATCCTCCCAGGTCACTAGATTTCATATTACCACACCAAAAATGGAAGATATAGAAAAAAATTATATCCATGTTTAGTAGGAATGGGGAAGAGTATTCCTATGATTCACAAAAACCAAGCAAATTGTTTCATAATAAGATGATTATACAAGGAATAAAAAGAAACCCACCTGTCTTATCACAAAGCTTATATACTGAATAACTCAAAGCATTCTAATCATTTAAACTTCCTGCATCAATAAATTTCTCAATCAAAATAGATAAGTAGGGATCAGTCTAACCTCTTAATGGAAAACAACTTTTTTTGAAATAGTTTAAATATTTCTAATTTTTCTTTATATGCCAGGATTCAATTTTTTGAGAAGCAGTACCAAACTGGAATTAATTGAAGTCATTGCTATTTTAATTTTAAATATCTATATATTCAATGGATTTTAAAAATTCTAAAATATTGATCTTTAGCCACTGTGGGTATAAATTATTGTTTAAAGTTTTGAAAATGGAATTAATGGCAATTATACATTCAGTATCTATTGATGAAAATATTGTTCATTGTTCAATTGCTAAGTCGTGTCTGACTCTGTGACCCCATGGACTGCAGCACACCAGGCTTCCCTGTTCTTCAGTATCTCCCAGAGTTTGCTCAAAGTCATGGCCATTGAATCGGTGATGCCATCCAATCATCTCATTCTCTGTCACACCTTTTGACTTTTTGCCTTCAATCTTTCAGAGTCTTTTCCAGTGAATCAGCTCTACGCATCAGGTGGCCAAAGTATTGGAGTTTCAGCTTCAGCATCATTCCTTCCAGTGAATATTCAAGTTTAATTTCCTTTAGGATTGACAGGTTTGCTTTCCTTGCAGTCCAAGGGACCCTCAAGAGTCTTCTCTAGCACCACAATTTGAAAGTATATGTTCTTCTCCAAAATCAAAAGAAAATATGCATCTACCAAAAGTGATAATGACTTCAATATATCTTTCTACTTCCTCTGCATTTTATATAGCCAGTATTTTTGAAAACTAAAATTGCATCTGTATAGAGAACTGTGTCTGAGGGTGTTCTTGGACCACTTCTAATTACTTGGCAATGCCTCAGGCACTCATGGTCCAGTTATGTTAACAAACATGATAAAATGAGCCCTATAAAACTGAAAACTGTTGAAATGAGGGGAGAATGTGTAAATATAAGAGACTTGAAATATTTGACAGTCACATTATTTTTTATCAATAGCACATTTTCTAATTTAATTTTGTGTATATTCTAGAGCTATGGGCCTCATATGAAAAATTGATTTATTTAGTTTTGTTGTTGATACATGGGAGCTATTTAGATTAAACTACTCATGATTTATAAAAAACCTAATTTATTTATAAATGGCATATAAATCATCTTCTCCCTTATTGGCTCAAATTTAATTTTCTGAGTGCTGAATTCTTCTGTAGGTTGTGAGGTATTCCTCAGGCAGTTGTGAAATATTTTTATTGATATAACATGTTTAAGATAAAAAAACTAGAAAGAATTTTTAAATAAACATTTCCATTATACTTTAGGAACCTGACAAACGACATCAGTTTTACACTCTGGCTTTTTGTTGTTGTTGTTATTGTTTTCAAAGTATCAGTTTACACTATGCATGTAAGGATAACAAATCCTTAAATTGAAAAGTTAACTAATTTTCACATTCAAGGTAAGTGTGAATTAACTATAA
>SJYC01129291.1:0-20722 GCA_006408675.1 Madoqua kirkii | reverse complement strand
TATCAACAAGAGAGTGAAAAATAATTTGCAACATATTCATTAAATAAAAAATCATGCAATAACAAAGAATGAACTATTGATAAAACATGGATATATCTCCCAGATGTTTATGTTAACAACAAGCAGCAAGTTCAAACTTAAAGGAAAATATATTTGATATGACTTTGTGATGCTCAAGAATAGGTAAGCTACAATAATAATTCTTCTGGGTATTTTCAGGGACCTAAGGGAATCTTTTGAAGTTATGAAATACTGTATTTCTTGATTTAAGTAGCATATGTGCATAAGTGAATATTTTTCAAAGTGCACATTTAAGATTGTTGAACTCTGCTCTATCTATGATCTACATCAATTTGCAAAAAAAAAATTTGTGAAATATTCATCTTTGATCACCAAGACAATATAGTTTTCATGGGCCACTTACTGAAGAACTATCAGGACTGAATGTATGTAACCATCCTGCTTTATCTTACATTAAATATCTCAAAATATATATGTGTTTGTCTGTCTATTTAGCTATTTAACTTTTTCACCTGCTGTAGATTAAGTTCCCAGGACTTATTCACTGTATAATTTCAGTTTATACTTTTGAATCCTTTGACCATTCGTTACCCTCTCTTTCTGTCATCAATCTGTTCTATCTATAGTTTAGTTTTGATTCCCCTCGCCCCGTTATTTTCTGTTTTTAGGATTCAACATATATGTGAGGTCATATAATATTTGTATTCTCATACAATACTTGATTTATTTCACTTATCATAATAACCTCAAGGTCCATCTATGTTGTCACATATACACTGGTTCCTCCTTTTTTGGCTGAGTAATATTCCATTTCATACGTCACATCTTCATTTTCCATTCATCTCTCAAAGAACACTTAGGTTGTTTCCATATCTTGGCCGGTGTAAGTAAAGTTACAATGAACTTGACAGTGCAGATATCTTTATTAGATAGAGATTATATTTTATTTATTTATTTTAATTGGAGGCTAATTACTTTACTATATTGTAGTAGTTTTTGCCATGCATTGACATGAATCAGCCATGGATATATATGTATTCCCCATTCTGAACCCCCCCTCCCAGCTCCCTCCCCATCCCATCCCTCAGGGTCATCCCAGTACACCAGCCCCAAGCCCCTTGTCTCATGCATCATACCTGGAATGGCAATCTGTTTCACATATGATAATATACATGTTTTAATGCTATTCTCTCAAATCATCCCACCCTTGCCTTCTCCCACAGAGTCCAAAAGACTGTTCTATACATCTTTGTCTCTTTTGCTGTCTCACATATAGGGTCATCATTACCATCTTTGTAAATTCCATATATATGAATTAGTATACTGTACTGCTGTTTCTCTTTCTGACTTATTTCACTCTGTATAATAGGCTCATTTCATCCAACTCATTAGAACTGATTCAAATGCATTCTTTTAAAAAGCTGAGTAATATTCCATTGTGTATATGTACCATGGCTTTCTTATCCATTCATCTGCCAGTAGACATCTAGGTGGCTTCCATGTCCTGGCTATTGTAAACAGTGCTGTGATGAACATTGGGGTACATGTGTCTCTTTCTATCCTGGTTTCTTCTGTGTGTATACTGGGATTGCTGGGTCATATGGCAGTTCTATCTTCAGTTTTTTAAGGAATCTCCACATTGTTCTCCCTAGAAAGCTGTACTAGTTTGTATTCCCACCAACAGTGTAAGAGGGTTCCCTATTCTCCATACCTTCTCCAGCATTTATTGTTTGTAGACTTTTTGATAGCAGCTGTTCTGACCAGCATGAGATGGTACCTCACTGTGGTTTTAATTTGCTTTTCTCTGATAATGAACCATGTTGAGTATCTTTTCATGTTTTGTTAGCCACCTGTATGTCTTCTTCAGAGAAATGTCTGTTCAGTACTTTGGCCCATTTTTTAATTGGGTCATTTAATTTTCTGGAATTGAGCTGCATGAGCTGCTTCTATATTTTTGAGATTAATTCTTTGTCAGTTGCTACATTTGGTATTATTTTCTATCATTCTGAAGGCTGTCTTTTCGCCTTGCTTATAGTTTCCTTTGTTGAGCAAAAGTTTTTAAGTTTAATTAGGTCCCATTTGTTTATTTGTGTTTTTATTTTCATTACTCTAGGAGGTGGGTCATAGAGGATCCTGCTGTGATTTATGTCAAAGAGTGTTTTGCCTAAGTTTTCTTCCTGGAGTTTAATAGTTTCTGCTCTTACATTTAGATCTTTAATCCATTTTGAGTTTATTTTTGTGAATGTTGTTAGAAAGTGTTCTAGTTTCATTCTTTTACAAGTGGTTGACCAGTTTTCCCGGAACCACTTGTTAAAGAGATTGTCTTTTCTCCATTGTATATTCTTGCCTCCATTGTCAAAGATCTGTCCATAGGTGCATGGATTTATCTCTGTGCTTTCTATTTTGTTCCATTGATCTCTATATCTGTCTTTGCGCCAGTACCAAACTGTCTTGATAACTGTAGCTTTGTAGTATAGTCTGAAGTCAGGCAGGTTGATTTCTCCAGTTCAATTCTTTCTCAACATTGATTTGGCTATTCAAGGTTTTATTGTATTTCCATACAAATTGTGAAATAATTTGTTCTAGTTCTTCGAAAAGTACCATTGGTAGCTTGATAGGGATTGCATTGAATCTATAGATTGCTTTGGGTAGCATACTCATTTTCACTATATTGATTCTTCTGATCCATGAAAATGGTATATTTCTTATTTGTGTCATCTTTGATTTCTTTCATCAGTGTTTTATAGTTTGCTATATATAGGTCTCGGAGAAGGCAATGGCACTCCACTCCAGTACTCTTGCCTGGAGAATCCCATGGATGGAGGAGCCTGGTAAGCTACAGTCCATGGGGTCGCTAAGATTTGGACATGACTGAGCGACTTCACTTTCACTTTTCACTTTCATGCATTGGAGAAGAAAATGGCAACCCATTCCAGTATTCTTGCCTGGTGAATCCCAGAGACAGGGGTGCCTGGTGGGCTGCCGTCTATAGGGTCGCACAGAGTTGGACACAACTGACGCGACTTAGCAGCAGCAGCATACATAGGTCTTTTGTTTCTTTAGGAGATTTATTCCTAAGTATTTTATTCTTTTCATTGCAATGGTGAGTGTAATTGTTTCCTTAATTTCTTTTTCTATTTTCTCATTGTTAGTGTACAGGAATGCAAGGGATTTCTGTGTGTTGATTTTATATCCTACCATTTTACTATGTTCATTGATTAGCTGTAGTAATTTTCTGGTGGAGTCTAGGATTTTCTACGTAGAGGAAGATGTCATCTACAAACAGTGAGGGTTTCACTTCTTCTTTTCCAATCTAAATTTCTTTTTCTTCTCTGATTGCTGTGGCTAAAACTTCCAAAACTATGTTGAATAGTAGTGGTGAGAGTGGGCTCCCTTATCTTGTTCCTGACTTTAGGGGAAATGCTTTCAATTTTTCATCATTGAGGGTAATGTTTGCTGTGGGTTTATCATATATGGCTTTTATTATGTTGAGGTATGCTCCTTCTATGCCTGCTTTCTGGAAGGTTTTTATCATAAATGTATGTTGAATTTTGTCAAAGGCCTTCTCTGCATCTACTGAGATAATCATATGTTTTTTTATCTTTCCATTTGTTAATGTGGTATATCACATTGATTGATTTGTGGATATTAAAGAACCCTTGCATTCCTGGGATAAAGCCCACTTGGTCATAGTGTATGATCTTTTAAATATGTTGTTGGATTCTGTTTGCTAAGGATTTTTGCATCTATGTTTACCGGTGATATTGGCCTATAGTTTTCTTTCTCTTTTTTTTTTTTTTTTGGTAGCATCTTTGTCTGGTTTTGGTATTAGGGTATGGTATCCTCATAGAATGAGATTGGATGTTTACCTTCCTCTGCAATTTTCTGGAAGAGTTTGAGTAGTTTAGCTCTTCTCTAAATTGTTGGTGTAGTTCATTTGTGAAGTCGTGTGGTCCTGGGCTTTGGTTTGCTGCAAGAGTTTTTATTACAGTTTCGATTTCCATGCTTGTGATGGGCCTGATAAGATTTCCTATTTCTTCCTGGTTCAGTTTTGGAAAGTTCTCCTTTTCTAAGAATTCATCCATTTCTTCTAAGTTGTCCATTTTATTGGCATATAGCTGCTAATAGTAGTCTCTTATGATCCCTTGTATTTCTGTGTTTTCTGTTGTAATTCCTCCATTTTCATTTCTAATTTTTTTGATTTGATTCTTCTCTATTTTTTTCTTGATCAGTCTGGCTAATAGTTTGTCCATTTTATTTATCTTCTCAAAGAACCAGCTTTTAGCTTTGTTGATTTTTGCTATGGTCTCCTTTGTTTCTTTTTCATTTATTTCTGCCCTAATTTTTATGATTTTTTTTTTCCTTCTACTAACCCTGGGGTTCTTCATTTCTTCTTTTTCTAGTCACTATAGGTGTAGAGTTAGGTTATTTATTTGATTTCTCTCCTGTTTCCTGAGGTAGCCTTATAGTGCTATGAACAGTCCCCTTAGCACTGCCTTTACAGTGTCCCATAGGCTTTGGGTTGATGTGTTTTCACTTTCATTCATTTCTGTGCATATTTTGATTTCTTTTTTGATTTCTTCTTTGATTTTTTGGTTATTCAGAAGTGTGTTCTTTGGCCTCCATGTGTTTGTATTTTTAATAGTTTTTTTTGTTTGTTTGTTTTTGTTTTTGTTTTTGTTTTTCTGTAGTTGACATCTAATCTTACCACATTGTGATCAGAAAAGATGCTTGGAATGATTCTCATTTTTTTGTTTTTAATTTACCAAGGCTTTGTGGCTCAGAATGTGATCTATCCTGGAGAATGTTCCATGTGCACTTGAGAAAAGGTGAAAATCATTGTTTTGGCATAAAATGCCCTATAGATATAAGTTGGGTATAACTGGTCCATTGTATCATTTAAAGTTTGTGTTTCCTTGCTAATTTTCTGTTTAGTTGATGGATCCATGGATGTGAGTGGGGTATTAAAGTCTCCAACTATTATTGTGTTACTGTTAATTTCCCCTTTCATACTTGTTAGCATTTACCTTACATATTGTGGTGCTCCTATGTTGGGTGCATATATATTTATAATTGTTATATCTTCTTCTTGAATTGAGCCTTTGATCATTATGTAATGTCCTTCTTTGTCTCTTTTCACAGCCTTTATTTCAAAGTCTATTTTATGTGATATAAGTATTGCTACTCCTGCTATCTTTTGGTCTCCATTTGTGTGAAATATCATTTTCCAGCCCTTCACTTTTAGTATGTATGTTTCCCTTCTTTTGTGGTAGTTCTCTTGTAGACAGCATATATAGGAATCTTATTTTTGTATCCTTCAGCCAGTCTTTGTCTTTAGGTAGGGGCATTCAACCCATTTACATTTAAGGCAATCATTGATAAATATGATCCCGTTGCCATTTACTTCATTGTTTTGGGTTCGAGTTTATACATCTTTGCTGTGTTTCTTGTCTAGAGAAGATCTTTTAGCATTTGTTGAAGAGCTGGTTTGGTGGTGCTGAATTCTCTGAGCTTTTGCTTGTCTGTAAAGCTTTTGATTTCTCCTTCATATTTGAATGAGATCCTTGCTGGATACAGTGATCTGGGTTCTAGATTTTTCTCTTTCATCACTTTAAGTATGTCCTGCCATTCCCTTCTGGTCTAAAGTGTTTCTACTGAAAGATCAGCTGTTATCCTTATGGCAATCCTCATGTGTGTTATTTGTTAGTTTTCCTTTGATGCTTTTAATATTTGTTATTTGTATTTGATCTTCATTAATTTGATTAATAAGTGTCTTGGGGTGTTTCATCTTGGGTTTATCCTGTTTGGCACTCTCTGCATTTCCTGGACTTGGGTGGTTATTTCCTTCCCCATTTTAGGGAAGTTTTCAAATATTATCTCCTCAAGTATTTTCTCATTGTCTCTCTTTTTGTCTTTTTCTTCTGGTACTCCTATGATTTGAATATTGAGGCTCTTGACATTGTCCCAGAGGTCTCGGAGGTTTTCCTCATTTCTTTTAATTCTTCTTTTTTCCTCTCTGTTTCATTTGTTTCCACCATTCTATCTTCCACCTCACTTATTCTATCTTCTGCCTCAGTTAGTCTACTGTTGGTTCCCTCCAGAGTGTTTTTGATCTCAGTTATTGCATTATTCACTATTAACTCCTTTTTATTTCTTCTAGATCCTTGTTAAACATTTCTTGCATCTCTTCAATCCTTGTCTCCAGGCTATTTATCTGTAACTCCATTTTGTTTTAGCAAATACTAAAAATCTAGAGTAGAAGTTAGACTCTTAAGAATACAATATTTCTTAAAAAATTTAAATATTGTTAAAAAGATATATGAACTTTGCTTCAAAAGTAGGGTCTTTTTTTGCAAGGTAATAGTAGGTTATAAAAATGAAAATTAAAGAAGTAATAAAGGACTTATTTTTTTTTTTTAATTTAAAAAATGACAGTACTAAAATATATCTAAGAATTTCTCTGGAGCTGTTGCAGGCAGTGGGGAGTCAGTTCAGTTTCAGATAGTTCCTTGTTCCAGCTTATATTTCTTCTCAAGGTCTATAGGCCCCTTCCAGTGTACTTGGTGCTAACTACAGGGTTTTAATTTGTTGAACCTGTCACTTCCAAAGCCACTCCTGTTTATCTTGGCTTCTGTTTGCAAGTCTCTTCAGTGTCTAATTTCCACCCTGACACAAGTGCGTGAAGGTGGAAATTATTTAGGCCCACTTATTTAGGCTCACTTGTTCATTTGTGCTGTGGGGAGGAAGAAACACTGCAAACAAATATTATTGGCATTTGGGGGGAGTGCTCACAGTGCCTGGGCCACACTGGGTTTGCCCCTGCTCATGGCGATGTGTGTGCTTTCCCAGTCTACACTGCTCAGGCTCCAGGTTGCTCTGCAGGGGAACTGTCTAAAGCTGGCCCTGGGTTGCGTGCATTTCCCAGGTTTGAGCCACTCAGGTTCACGTTCTTCGGTACTCCACAAAGGCACAGACCCTGTGTTTTGTGCCCTTCCCAGGTCCGGAGCAGATCAGGCGACTAAGTGTTTGGTGAGCGCACTCTCCCCATGTGGGGAAGTGCATCTTATCACTTCCGGGTCCCAGCCAATAGGTTTCCTGGTGTGCAGCAGGAGTGCCGTCTCAGGTGTGACATATGTCTCATCTGGGGAGCTGACCTCTGGCCACAATCCTCCTGGTGGTTGTCAACTCTCCAGGATCCCATGAAGACTTGGTTAGCAACTGGGAGCCTGCTTGCTGTTTGGTAGAGGATGACGTCTCTGGGGCTGAGTCAGCCCCTTGCCTTCAGGCAATGACTGTCGCCTGCCTTCCTCCACCGGTGGAGGGGCCAGCTGGCTCTCCTCTGGTGATTGATCACTCAGTCCTTTGTTCTGTGAGCAGGCCTGGCAGGGTTTTAGTTTAGAGCTTTTCGTGGGATAGTTTTCTCTTTCTCTCTCTCCTCTTCTCTCTCTCTTTTTTCCCCCTCTCTGGCTATCCTATGGTTTGGGTTGCTATCTCATGTTAGCTCCTTCAGATTGTCCTCAGGGCATTCATTGCCCAGACCTAAGCAATGCAGCCCGTGCCTCCTATTCAACCCCTACTCGCTGGTGGCAGATGCGAGCATCTGGGCTACTTTTCCACTGGGAGTTGCAGTTAGGAATGTAATCTGTGGGTTTTATTTATTTTTCCTCCCAGTTATATTGCCCTCTGAGATTCCAAAACTCCCCACAGACCCACCATTGAGAGGGTTTTCTGGTGTTTGGAAACTTCTTCTCTTTTACAAGTCCCTCCTTGGGATGGATCTCCATCCCTAACTCTTTTGTCTCTCTTTTTATCTTTTATATTTTATCCTACCTCCTTTTGAAGACAATGGGCTGCCTTTCTGAGTGCCTGGTGTCCTCCGCCAGCATTCGGAAGTTGTTCTGTAGAATCTGCTCAGCGTTCAAATGATCTTTTGATAAATTTGTGGGGGACAAAGTGGTCTCCCTGTCCTATTCCTTTGCCATCTTATTGAATTCTAGGTAGAGATTTTAATGCCTTAGAATATACTCCCAAATGTAAAATTTCTGGAAACTATGGTAGACCTATTTTTCACTGTTTTGAAGAAATTCCATCCTGTCTTTCATGGTCGATGCATAAATTTGCATTCCCAGCCACAGTGCACAAGGGTTTCTCTTTTTCAATAACCTCAACAACACTTGTTATTCCCTGTCTTTTTTATAATAGCCATTCTAATATTATGGTTTTAATTTGCATTCCCCTGATAATTCCTTTTTGTTGGCTATTTTATATCTATGTCTATTTTTTATAAATGTCTATTCAGATCCTATGCCCATTTTTAAAATCAGGGTTTTTTTTTTCTCTTGAGTCTTATGAATTATTCACTTATTTTAAAGATTTGCCCCTTATCAACTATAAAATTTGCAAGCGTTTTCTTCCTTTTAGTAGCTTGCCTTTTTATTTGATGGGTGGATTCCTTTGCTGTGCAGAAACTTTTAAATTTTATATAATCCCTATTGTTTATTTCTCCTTTAGTCTTTCTTTTGGTGTCAAATGCAAAAATCATCACCAAGACTAGTGTCAAAAAGCTTATCCACTATGTTTTATTCTATGTGTTTTATTGTTTCAGATATATGTTCAAGTCTTGAATCAATTTGGTGTTGATTTTTGTGCCTGGTGTAAGATAGGGATCCAACTTTATTCTTTTGCAGATAGACATTCAGTTTCCCCAGTACCATTTATAATAGAGATTGTCATTTCCCTGTTGCATATTCTTGGCTTCTTTGTCACAAGCTAATTGATCATATACCCGTGAGTTTATTTCTGGGCTCTCTTGTTCTGTTCTACATAGGCATGTTCACATGTAAGTCAGTAGATAGTATTTGTGTAATTGCCATAAATCACTTATTATATTACTATCAGTATCTTTTTATAGTTTGTATTACTAGTTTGATTTTTATCTTTTATCCATGAAGTGTTTAACTTTGCATGGCTGTTGAATCATTTTTTTCCTTGTTCATAGTTTTTACTTGTCTAATAGTTATTAACCAAGAATACTTATCACAGTCTAGATGACTGCATGTGACAGTGCATCGCCAGTATGCAGTCACTGTAGGAGAGGCAGAGACATACACACCCAGGCCTAGAAAACTGTCAGTCCTTGTTGTGTGGGATGTGGAGTTAAGTTCACACACCACACAGCATCCATCTGGCTCCTGTTTCACATTTACATCTGCAGCTGATGAATGGGATACACATATACATAAGACAGAGATAAATGTATTCGACCAAGAAAAAGAACTTAGTCATTTTTGGAATAAAAGCTTTATTGTCCATACCCAGATTTTAAGGAATTCTCATTTGTTGATTTTCCTCCTCATGTTTCAGAAGTTCACAGATGAATTATTTGTTATGGTCTGAAATCTTTGTACAGGAATTCAGATGCATGATTGTTCAGTTTTTAATCTTAGAAAAGGAGAATAATATCTTGTAATTCTCTCCCTCATCTTTGTTACTCTCCCTGCCTTTTTGCTTCAACTACTAATTCATTTATTTGTAAGTTTCTAGGCTTCAAAACCCCAATTCAACTTGTCTTTTCTCAGATATTTTTAAAACAATTTAAAGTGTTCAATTTTAGGATTCCCTGGTGACTCAGACAGTAAAGTGTCTGCCCACAATACGGCAGACTCGGGTTCAGCCCCTGGGTTGGGAAGATTCCCTGGAGAAGGAAATGGCAACCCACTCCAGTACTCTTGCCTAGAAAACTCCATGGATGGAGGAGCCTGGTGGGCTACAGTCCATGAGGTCACAAAGAGTCAAACACGACTGAGCAACCTCATTTCACCTTATAACAGATCCTTTTTGCTTCAACTACTAATTCATTTATTTGTAAGTTTCTAGGCTTCAAAACCCCAATTCAACTTGTCTTTTCTCAGATATTTTTAAAACAATTTAAAGTGTTCAATTTTAGGATTCCCTGGTGACTCAGACAGTAAAGTGTCTGCCCACAATACGGCAGACTCGGGTTCAGCCCCTGGGTTGGGAAGATTCCCTGGAGAAGGAAATGGCAACCCACTCCAGTACTCTTGCCTAGAAAACTCCATGGATGGAGGAGCCTGGTGGGCTACAGTCCATGAAGTCACAAAGAGTCAGACACGACTGAGCGACTTCACTTTCATTTTAATTTTGCCACAATTTGTGCCAAAATGTATCAGACTATTTTCCTTCTTAAATATGTTGATATTTCTTATATTTTACATAGTGGGGTTAACTGTATTATTAATATATAAAGCTCACTTACATGTATGCTTTAGTTTTATTTCATTTATGAGAAATTATTTTACATTTTAGTTATTAAACAGTTCATGGTTTAAATAGAAAGGCACACTTTCTTTGAAAAAGAAGTCCTTGTGAATAAATGACAAGGTGCATAATTCTTTTGGTAATCTCAACATATTTCTAAAATGTAACTTACATGCATGCAATATTTGATCAAGGTAAAAAGGTCTGGTTTTTAAATTTCTTCTACTATATAATGCCTTGCTGGTTTCTTTATTTTTTTTTAATTTCTAAAAGAAAGCAGTTATGATATATATATTTATCTTATTGTCTGATTTAAGTACTAAAATAGGCTCCTAAAGATCTTTTTCCTCAAGAAAATATTATAGTTTTACAATTATTTAAAGAGAAAGAATTCTTTCTGCTCCATATTAAAAAATCAAGTTTAATTTGAATCTCATGACTTTATCACTGCATTTACCCTTTCTGTAAGTTTCCCACTGGACAAGCTATAATAAAATACAGTGACTTATGTACTTTTTTTTTTCACTTTTATGTTTTGTTTGTTTTGAATGAGACAAGGAACGTGTAGCTAAATGATTTAACAAAAAAAATTAAATACATGAAAAGTAAATTTTAATTCTAAGAAGCTTAAGTAGAAATTTATCAGTTTCTTGAATTTGAGTTCTGATTTCCATTTAGCAATGTTAACGCCTCCTCATCTCTGAAACACTCTAGTCATTTACTTGAATCGTGTTGCATTATAGCTGGCTACAAATTCTGTTATGGCTCCAACAATAATTTAATGTTTTATCCACTTAAATCTGGATTGGCTTATGTCTTTCTTGACCTATAGAATATGGTGGGCTTAAAGCTATGCCACTTTTGGGGGCAGGCTTGAAGATGACTGGTAGGTTTTGCCTGTTTTTGTGGAATGCTGGCTGTTTGATGGCTCTGTGGGCAGCTCCTACTGCTGTGTTCCAGGTCAGTAGTCAGTGTCCTGTGTTGAGCCAGTGAGCAAGCCACGTTGGGCAATCAAGTCTTTGGGTGTTTTAGTCCCAGCTGCCATCCAATCAGACCATAGAAAACGCCAAGAAAGAGCCTCCCAGACAACCTCAGTCAATCCACAGATCCATTAAAAACAAAAATAAATGTCATTTTAGGCCACTATTTTAGGGGTGTGGTTTTTTTTTACACAATGCAAAAGCCTGTACAATAGTTTAACAACGTGTTAACACATTATTTTCCTTTTTATTATAGAAGAATAGTTGATTTACTATGTTTCAAGTGTGTAGCAAAGTGAATCTATTATTTGTATATATATTTCTGATTATTTTCCATTAAAGATTATCATAAGATATTGATTATAGTTCCGTGTCTCAGCCCACTTTTTTAATTTATTTTTTTTTAATTTTTAATTCTTTATTTATTTTTGGCAGTGCTGGGTCTTCATTGCTGTGTGGGCTTTTCTCTGCAGCAAGTGGAGATTACTCTTCATTGTGGTGAACAAGCTTCCCATTGTGGTGGCTTCTCGTATTGTGGAGCATAGGCTCTAGGGCACATAGGCTTCAGTAGTTGTGTCTCCTGGGCTTTACAGCACAGGCTCAGTAGTTATGGAACATAGGTTTAGTTGTTTCACAGCATCTGGGATCTTTTGGGTTCCGAGATCTATCCTGTGCCTCTGCATTGGCATTGAGCCATCAAGGAAGCCCTTTAATTAATTTATTTTTTTAATTGGAGAAAATTTGCTTTACAGTGTTGGGTGATTTCTGCTGTACAACAATGCAAATCTGCCATAACACATTATTGACTGGGGGATTTTTGCAGAATTATTGCCTATGGCTGGCAATGTTATATAAGTGAATATTGAAATACCCAAGTTTGAGTAAATAACAAATTTTATTTTATTTTATTTTATTTTTTTGGACTTAAGAGCAGGACACTATCTAGTTGCTCTTTCATACCTCTGGCTGTCCATTGTTAATAACGTTAACAGATTTATCCATCCATGTTCAGCTAATAGATGCTGGAAGTTCCAATAATAAGCTCTTGCAGTCTACTTTTTGCAATTAACATCTTATGCTCTGAGACTTTCATCCTTATTTGTGCTTTTATGATTATCTATATGGCTATGAGGGACCTAACTTCCTCCTGAAGACTTGAGATTCAAAAATCTTACTGCCTACTTGATAACCTCTTTCTCAAGGAACCTGCCTAATTAGTATAGCTCCCAAATCTTTTCTTTTTTTTTCTTTTTCCATTCTTCAGATTAGGTTTTGTCCCAGTGTTTCCCAAATCAGTGAGCATTTCTGCCATCCATCCACTGGGGGAGTCAGAAAACTAAAAGATGTGCTGGGGTGGTCCTGTTCTATCATGTCCTACTGGCCATCCAACACCCATAGTGTTATTATTAATACTTGTTATTAAATATGTTATAAAATACATTATTTATTATTTTTTATAATTAAATTGTAGTTTATTTACAATGTTGTGTTAATTTCTGGTATACAACAAAGTGATTCAATTATATAGGTATTATTCTATTATGTATATAAATGAAATTATATATATATATGATGTTCCCTAGTGGCTCATTCATTGGTCTACCTGTAATGCGGGAGACCCAGGTGTGATCCATGTGTCAGAAAGATCCCTTTGAGAAGAGCATGGCAACCCATTCCAGGATCCTTGCCTGGAGAATCCCATGCACAGAGGAGCCTGTCAGGCTACAGTCCATGAAGTCGCAAAGAGTTGGACAGGACTGACTGACTTCACTTTTACTTTCAAATATATATATTATTTTTCATTATGGTTTGTCCCAGGATATTGACATAGTTCCCTGTGCTGTACAGTAGGACTTTGTTTTTTATCCATTCTGTATATAATAGTTTGTATCTGCTAACCCCAAATTCTCAATCCAATCCTCCCATCCTGTCACTCACATCCCCTCCCTCCCCCTTAGCAACCACGAGTCTGTTATCTATGTGCCTGTCTCCTATTTAGAGATAAGTCCATTTGTCATATTTTAGATTCTACATATAAGTAATATCATGTGCTATTTGTCTTTCCTTTATTACCCATTCCTTTGTGTTGGACATTTAGGTTGTGTACATGTCTTGGCTATTGTAAGTAGTGCTGCAATAAACATAGTGGTATGTATCTTTTCGAATTATGGTTTTCTCTGGATATCTGCCCAGGTATGGGATTGCTGAATCATGGAAACTCTATTTTTAGTTTTTTAAGGAAACTCCATACTGTTCTCCATAGTGACTGTACCAATTTACATTCCCACATACAATGTAGGAGGATTCCCTTGTCTCCACACCCTCTCTATCCCTTCAATATTTATAGACTTTTTAATGATGATCATTCTGATTGGTCAAAACCCATATTATTAATGCTACTTCGGTTCCTGAAGCTTCCCTGACTCCTACCACTATTAAATACTAGTAGCTGTGATTCTTACTGGAACCATCATGATGGTCTCCCAAATGACCTATCCACATCCACTCTCCTCCACTCAAAACTGCATTTGGGTCCATCTGTTTAAAGCACAGATCATTTTAAGACCTCTTCATGTATAAAGCATTTAGTCCATATCAGTGGTTAAGATAATGTCTGTTTCTATTTTCTATGAAATTCCCAGTCCAGGGCTTTCTGTGTAGTAAATGGGGGAAAATTAATCAAGTGTAGCTTTACCACTGGGTTTCCTTAGTGGCTCAGATGGTAAAGAATCTTCCTGCAATACAGGAGACTCATGTTCCATCCCTAAGTTGGGAAGATCTCCTGAAGAAGGGAAGGACAAGCTGTTCCAGTATTCTTCCCTGGAGAATTCCACGGACAGAGGAGCTTGATGGGCTATAGTCCACAGGGTCGCAAAAAGTAGGACATGGCTAAGTGACTAACAGTTTCACTTTCTCACAGCTTTACCATTATGAAGAAAGATATTTTTTTGTGTGTGTGAATACAAAACCCTATCTTCCTTTTTATAGCCTTCTGTTTCAGTTTTTTGTTTTGTTAAATGATAAAAGTAGTGTATGTTATTCAGTTGCATCACTTCAAGGCAAAGAGCTAGGAAAACAATGGAAACAGTGACGGAATGTATTTTCTTGGGCTCCAAAATCACTGCAGATGGTGACTGAAGTCAAGAAATTAAAAGACTCTTGCTCCTTGGAAGAAAAGCTGTGGCAAACTAGACAATATGTTAAAAAGCAGATACATTACTTGAAGACAAAGGTCTGTATAGTCAAAGCTATGGTTTTTCCAGTAGTCATGTGTGGATGTGAGACTTGAAGCATAAAGAAAGCTGAGCGCTAGAGAATTGATGCTTTAGCACTGTGGTGTTGCATGGCACACTTGAGAGTCCCTTGGACTGCAAGGAGATCTAACCAGTCCATCCTAAAGAAATCAGTCCTGAATATTCACTGAAAGGACTGATGTTGAAGCTGAAACTCCAATACTTTGGCCACCTGATGCGAAGAACTGACTCCTTAGAAAAGATCCTGATGCTAGGAAAGGTTGAAGACAGGAGAAGGGGATGACAGGATGAGATGTTTGAATGGCATTACTGACTCAATGGACATGAGTTTGAGCAGGCTCCGGGAGCTGGTGATGGACAGGGAAGCCTGGCATGCTTCAGTCCACGGAGTCACAAAGAGTCAGACATAACTGAGAGACTGAACTGAGTGTATGTTATGAAAAAATATGCATATACAATTATATGTCTTCATGAGAGTTTATATAATGCCAGATAAAATGAAATGCATTCAGATTTACAATAAGCTTCTACATGTCACAGTGTATCATGAGCCCCTGTAGACATCATTGTTTACACATGGACCATATTTTTAATATATCAACAATATTTTATTGTACTGACAAATTGTCCTTATTTTACTGGCTTCTAAATTGAATATTTCTGTTTTTCCTCTTATATTTCTTCATGCTATGTAATGTGTGTTCTCATAAACATATTTCATCCTTTTTCAAGATTCTGTTCTAATAAAAATTCTTAGATTACTCCCACATCCTCTTCAAAACTGACTTTAGAATCTGAAGTTCTAAAAGCAAAAATATGTCCATTGTCTTCAAGGAAATAAGAATGTGAAAAGCTTCACAGCCCACAGAGTTTCCAAGTTTAGTAGACTGGGTTTGAAGGAGCCTTCACCTTGTGATGTTAGGAGAGACAGAGGGTTAAAAGGTCAAGAATTTACAGAATTGTAAAAGGGAAAAGAATGTGTGTTTATAGAAAATGAATCAAACTCTCATGGATAGGGTCATGATGAACAAATTACGGAGAATTATGCATACAAAATGCTCTTATTTTATAATTAGTACAATTGTCACACTAACTTCAACTCTTTATCTTTATATAATAATGTGTTTATGGAAAAAAAATCTGAAAATTGCTTAGTTGCCAGTGTGTCATAATAGGGAAAATGAACTGAATAATTATGTCTAAGTAATCTATCTCTTTTCCATACTAGAATAGTTTGGCTAGCAGGATGACTGTATTTTATATCGGTATCTAAATTGCTGGCTGCCCTGTACATATTTGGAAGGAATTATTGCTATAACCATACAATTTCCAAGATAATCATGATGGTATGATCATTCACCTAGAGCCAGACATCCTGGAATGTGAAGTCAAGTAGGCCTTAGAAAGCATCACTATGAACAAAGCTAGTGGAGGTGATGGAATTCCAGTTGATCTATTTCAAATCCATAAATATGATGCTGTGAAAGTGCTGCATTCAATAAGTCAGCAAATTTGGAAAACTCAGCAGTGGCCACAGGACTGGGAAAGGTCAGCTTTCATTTCATTCCAATCCCAAAGAAAAGCAATGCCGAAGAATGCTCAAACTACTACACAATTGCACTCACTGCACACACTAGTAAAGTAATGCTCAAAATTCTCCAAGCCGTGAACAATGAACTTCCTGATGTTAAAGCTGCTTTTAGAAAAGGCAGAGGAACCAGAGATAAAATTGCCAGCATCTGCTGGATCATCCAAAAAGCAAGAGTCCAGAAAAACATCTATTTCTGCTTTCTTGACATGACTATGCCAAAGCCTTTGACTGAGTGGATCACAATAAACTGGGGAAACTTCTTCAAGAGATGGGAATACCACACCACTTGACCTGCTTCTTGAGAAATCTATATGCAGATCAGGAAGCAACAGTTAGAACTGGACGTGGAACACCAGACTGGTTCCAAATAGGAAAGGGAGTATGTCAAGGTTGCATATTGTCACCCTGCTTATTTAACTTATATGCAGAGTACTTCATGAGAAACGCTGGTTAAAACAATCACAAGCTAGAATAAAGATGGCTGGAAGAAATATTAATAACCTCAGATATGCAGATGACACCATCCTTATAGTAGAAAGTGAGGAGGAACTAAAAAGCCTCTTGATGAAAGTGAAAGAGGAGAGTGAAAAGGTTGGCTTAGAGCTCAACATTCAGAAAACTAAGATCATGGCATCTGGTCCCATCACTCCATGGCAAATAGATGGGGAAACAGTAGAAACAGTGTCAGACTTTATTTTGGGGGGGGGCTCCAAAATTACTGCAGATGGTGATAGCAGCCATGAAATTAAAAGACGCTTACTCCTTGAAAGAAAAGTTATGACCCACCTAGATAACATGTTAAAAAAAGAAACATTATTTTGCCAACAAAGGTCTGTCTAGTCAAGGCTATGGTTTTTCCACTGGTCATGTATGGATATGAGAGTTGGACTGTGAAGAAGGCTGAGTGCCGAAGAATTGATGCTTTTGAACTGTGGCATTGGAGAAGACTCTTGAGAGTCCCTTGGACTGCAAGGAGATCACAACCAGTCCATCCTAAAGGAGATCAGTCCTCAGTGTTCTTTGGAATGGATGCTAAAGCTGAAACTCCAATACTTTGGCCACATCATGTGAAGAGCTGACTCATTGGAAGACTCTGATGCTGGGAAAGATTGGGGGCAGGAGAAGGGGACAACATAGGATGTGATGGCTGGATGGCATCACCGACTCAAAGGACATGAGTTCACATGAACTCCTGGAGTTGGTGATGGACAGGGAGGCCTGGCATACTGCAATTCAAGGGGTCGCAGAGTCAGACACGACTGAGTGACCCAACTGAAATGAATAAAATAAATCTTATTTAACCATTTCCAAACATTTAAAAAGTGCGTCTGAATTTTTTATATGATATATAAGAGTTTTGCCCTCATGTTATTATAGTGATTAATTAATTTTCATCAGTTCAATTCAGTTTTGTTGCTCAGCCATGTCTGACCCTGCAACCCCAAGGAGTGCAGAATGCCAGGCTTCCTGTCCATCGCCAACTCCCAAAGCTTGCTAAAACTCTGTCAATTGAGTTGGTGATGCCATCCAACCATTTTATCTTCTGTCTTCCCCTTCTCCTCCTGCCTTCCATCTTTCCCAGCATCAGGGTCTTTTCAAATGAGTCAGTTCTTCACATCAGGTGGCCAAATATTGTAATTTCAACTTAAGCATCAGTCTTTCCAGTGAATATTCAGGACTGATTTCCTTTAGGATTAATTGGTTAGATCTCCTTACAGTCCAAGGGTCTCTCAAGAGTCTTCTCCAACACTACAGTTCTAAAGCATCAATTCTGTTGCATTCAACTTTCTTTATAATCCAACTCTCACATCCATACACAACTACTGTAAAACCATTACTTTGACTAGATGGACTTATTGCTGCAAAGTAATGTCTATGCTTTTTCATAAACTGTCTAGGCTGGTCATAGCTTTTCTTCCATGAATTAATGAATTCAATGAAAATTGATTTTCATGCAGTTATGATAATCTGAAAGAATGAAAACTATTAAATTAATTTATACTATCCTTATCATTTCTCTTTTTGTTTTTTAAATTAATTAATTTTATTATTATTATTATTTACTTTGCAATAGTGTATTGGTTTTGCCATACATTGACATGAATCCACCACAGGTATACATGAGTTCCCAATCCTGAACCCCACTCCCACCACTTTCCCTATATCATCCCTGTGAGTCATCCCAGTGCACCAGCCCCAAGCATCCTGTAAACTGTATCAAACATAGACTGGTGATTCGTTTCTTATGTGATAGTATACATATTTCAATACCATTCTCCCAAATCATCCCACCCTCTCCCTCTCCCTCAGAGTCCAAAAATCTATTCGTTAATCTGTGTCTCTTTTGCTGTCTCACATGCAGGGTTATCATTACCATCTTTCTAAATTCCATATATATGTGTTCATATACTGTATTGGTGTTTTTCTTTCTGGCTTACTTCACTCTGTATAATTGGCTCCAGTTTCATCCACCTCATTAGAACTGATTCAAATGTATTCTTTTAAATAGCTGAGTAATATTCCATTGTGTATATGTACCACAGCTTTCTTATCCATTCATCTGCTAATGGATTGCTTTCATGTCCTGGCTATTGTAATCAGTGCTGCGATGAACACTGGGGTACACGTGTCTCTTTCAATTCTGGTTTCCTTGGTTTGTATGCTCAGCAGTGCGATTGCTGGGTCATAAGGCAGTTCTATTTGCAGTTTTTTTAAGGAATCTCCACACTGTTCTCCATAATGCCAGTACTAGTTTGCATTCCCACCAACAGTGCAAGAGGGTTCCCTTTTCTCCACACCCTCTCCAGCGTTTATTGCTTGTAGACTTTTGGACAGCAGCCATTCTGACTGGTGTGAAATGGTACCTTATTGTGGTCTTGATTTGCATTTTTCCGATAATGAGTGATATTGAGCATCTTTTCATGTGTTTGTTAGTCATCTGTATGTCTTCTTTGGAGAAATGTCTATTTAGTTCTTTTGCCCATTTTTTGATTGGGTCATTTATTTTTCTGAACTTGAGCTGAATAAGTTGCTTGTATATTTTTGAGACTACTCGTTTGTCAGTTGTTTCATTTGCTATTATCTCCCATTCTGAAGGCTTTTTCACCTTGCTTATAATTTCCTTTGTTGTGCAGAAGCTTTTAATTTTAATTAGATCCCATATGTTTATTTTTGCTTTAATTTTCAGTATTCTGGGAGGTGGCTCATAGAGGATCCTGCTGTGCTTTATGCCAGAGAGTGTTTTGCCTATGTTCTCCTCTAGGAATTTTATAGTTTCTGGTCTTACATTTAGATCTTTAATCCACTTTGAGTTTATTTTTGTGAAAAGTGTTAGAAAGTGTTCTACTTTTATTATTTTATAAGTCGTTGACCAGTTTTCCCTGCTCCACTTGTTAAAGAGATTGTCTTTTCTCCATTGTATATTCTTGTCTCCTTTGTCGAATATAAGGTGTATGGTGTGTGGATTTATGTCTGGGCTTTCTATTTTGTTCCATTGATTTATATTTCTGTCTTTGTGCCAGTACCACACTTGATGGCTGTGGCTTTGTAGTAGAGCCTGAAGTCAGGAAGATTGATTCCCCCAGTTCCATTCTTCTTTCTCAAGATTGCTTAGGCTATTCGAGGTTTTTTGTATTTCCATACAAATTGTGAAATTATTTGTTCTAGCTCTGTGAAAAATACCACTGGTAGCTTGATAGAGATTTCACTGAATGTGTAGATTGCTTCAGGTAGTATACTCATATTCACTATATTGATTCTGATCCATGAACATGGTATATTTCTCCATCTATTAGTGTCCTCTTTGATTTTTTTCATCAGTGTTTTATAGTGTTCTATATATAAGTCTTTAGTTTCTTTAAGTAGATATATTCCCAAGTATTTTATTCTTTTCATTGCAATGCTGAATGGAATTGTTTCCTTAATTTCTTTTTCTACTTTTTCATCATTAGTGTATAGAAATGCAAGGGATTTCTGTGTGTTATTCTGTACCCTGCAACTTTACTATATTCATCGATTAGCTCTAATAATTTTCTGGTGGTCTTTAGGGTTTTCTATATAGAGGATCATGTCATCTGCAAACAGTGAGAGTTTTACTTCTTTTTTTCCAATTTGAATTCCTTTTATTTCTTTTTCTGCTCTGATTGCTGTGGCCAAAACTTCCAGAACTATGTTGAATAGTAGTGGTGAAAGTGAGCACTCTTGTCTTGTTCCTGACTTTAAGGGAAATGCTTTCAATTTTTCACCACTGAGGATACTGTTTGCTGTGAGTTTGTCATATATAGCTTTTATTATGTTGAGGTATGTTCCTTCTATTCCTGCTTTCTGGAGAGTTTTTATCATAAATGGATGTTGAATTTTGTCAAAGGCCTTCTCTGCATCTATTGAGATAATCATATGACTTTTATTTTTCAGTTTATTAAGATGTGTATAAGAGACAGTCCCAAACACAGCAATATAACCAAGATGAAGAGACAGAGGAATACCCAACAGGTAAAGGAACAGGAGAACTGCCCACCAAACCAAACAAAAGAGGAAGAGATAGGGAATCTACCTGAGAAAGAATTCCAAATATTGATAGTGAAAATGATCCAAAATCT
>SJYC01129288.1:0-21428 GCA_006408675.1 Madoqua kirkii | reverse complement strand
CCTAGAATCAATCCCCAATCTCCTGCATTACAAGAGAAGTAATAGTTTTAAATGTAAACATCATCCAATATGTTATAGAAAATATCATAAGAGAACTTTAAAAATGTGGTATTCAGGACTGTCTTATTAGAAGTATAAATGTACCTTCCAAATCATTATAAGAGTGATTAGCAAGTAGGCCTTTTCATGGAACAATTTTAGTTATTTTTTGTTCAAATTCATGATTTGTTCATGAATGAGACACACTTTCAAGGACCTGATGTATGATATCAACCCAGTTTTTTTGGCCACTCGCTTGCATTAGCTTAAATCACAGTGGTGACTTAATTTGCTAGAGTGGGTACTTTGGAAATTCTGTCCTTAGTTGTACAAGAGTGAAGTTTTTATTTGAAAACAAAAGAAGAATGTATAGCATATGTCCCCATAGGAAAAAACATATATTAAAAACAGTAACTTTACAGTATGAAACTAGCCAGTTAATTACTAACAAGCAAATTTCATTTCTCTAGCTACCTAAGCCTGAGTTCTTTTTGAGTTTTAGAATTTTATTGCCCACCTTTGCCTCTTAAAACTGACCCAGACTGATATTATGAAGTTGTAAGTAAAAGCCATGTGCTCATTGTTTATGAACACTAAAAAAATGTATCTTCCTGGTGTTTTTAAATTTTTGTCATTTTGAAGTGACCCCTTTTATTTCCTAAGACAAGCTTTCTTTCAGTTAGTATTTACTCATGTTTTATCTCCATTACTTTGAACTTTTCTGTCTATATTTATGTGGCTGTTGTTTAGTCACTTACTTGCATCTGACTCTTTGCCACCCCATGGACTGTAGCCTGCGAGGCTTCTCTGTTCCAGGCAAGAACACTGGACTACCACTTTCACCTCTTGGGATTTTCCCAACCCAGGGATCAAACCTGCATCTCCTGTTTTAGCAGGTGTGTTCTTTACCTCTGAGCCACCAGGGAAGTCATATCTTAGGTTGGGGATTGTCCACTATGCCCCATAGCCCAAAGTTGGTCCCTCTCCATTCTTTAGAGTTTTATGCAGCAAATTTCCCTGTGATCTGCTTCTGCTTCCACTCTTCCACAGCCAAGTTGAATAGTAGCTGTTGTGACCACATGGCTTCTAAGGAAACAGATTTTTATATTTGGCCCTTTACAGAAAAACTCTGCTGCCCCCTGCCTGCTGTGGCATGTCTTTGTATTTTAGATTTGAATAGCGTTTTTCAAGATACAGTATTATATGCAGTCCTGGAAATGCTGACTCTGTTTTTGTCTCCTTCTGTTTCTTAGGATACGTCAGATTCCACTTTTACCATCTCATGTTTCATTTCCTATTTGTCTCAGATTTTTGATATTTTTTTTCCTTCCTAATTTGCCTGTTTTAGGAGTTTTTTTGTTTGTTAGTTTTCTCTCCATTGAGGATTTGTTTCTTTAGAGATTTTAATTTTCCACTCTAGAAAATTTTAATATGACATTCAAGTTAATGAGTGCAAAATAATACTGAAGCCTTCTCCTGACACATGCAGGGACACAGAATACTTAATTCTGATAATCCCCTTCTTTCTTGATAAGCTTATAATGCCCAGAATTATTAAGGATAAGTATAATTTAAATTTAATTTCTCAGTAAAGAAGTTATCAGCATAATATTTTGTATAGGTGATTTTCAGATTTATCCACATGATGATCACTCTGTTATCTTTTTTGTTTGTTTTTCTCAACCTTAGGACTTCCTTCTGGGATTAATTCTCCTCTTGTTTGGACTCCTTTTGGAAAGAAGGTTAGATGTTGGTTGTCAGTTCAGGATTTCCACTTTGTTCTTACTTTTATGTGTTTTTATTCCATTCTAGTTCTTGTCAGGACAGGTCAGCAGGACACTTTAATTTGTAAGTTCAGTTTAGTTCATTTCAGTTGGTCAGTCATGTCTGTTTCTTTGTGACCCCATGGACTGCAGCACGCCAAGCCTCCCTATCCATCACCAATTTCCAGAGTTTGCTCAAACTCATGTCCATTGAGTTGGTGACGCCATCCAACCATCTCATCCTCTGTCATCCACTTCTTTTCCTGCCTTCAATCTTTCCCAGCATCAGGGTCTTTTCTAATGAGTCACCTCTTTGCATCAAGTGGCCAAAGGATTGCAGTTTCAGCTTCAGTATCACTCCATCTGATGAATATTCAGGACTGATTTCCTTTAGGATGGACTACTTGGATCTCTTTGTAGTTCAAGGGATTCTCAAGAGTCTTCTCCAACATCAAAGTTCAAAAGCATCAATTCTTTGAAGCTCAGCTTTCTTTATAATCCAAATTTCACATCCATACATGACTACTGGAAAAACCATGGTTTTGACTAGACGGACATTTGTTGACAAAGTAATGTCTCTGCTTTTTTATATGGTGTCTAGGTTGGTCATAGATTTTCTTCCAATTATTTTCTTTTAATTTCATTGTTGCAGTCACCACCTGCAGTGATTTTGGAGACCAAAAAATAAAGTCTGTCCCTATTTCTACTTTTTCCCTGTCTGTTTGCTATGAAGTGATGAGACCAGATGCCATAATCTTCATTTTCTGAATGTTCAGCATTAAGCCAACTTTTTACTCTCCTCTTTCACTTTCATCTAGAGGCTCTTTAGCTCCTCTTTACTTTCTGCCATTAGGGTGTGTCATCTGCATATCTGAGGTTGTTGATATTTCTTCTGGCAATCTTGATTCCAGCTTGTGCTTCTTTCACCCCAGCACTTCTCATGATGTACTCTGATATAAGTTAAATAAGCAGGGTGACAATATACAATCTTGACATATTCCTTTCCCTATTTGGAACCAGGCTGTTGTTCCATGTCCAGTTCTAACTGTTGCTTCCTGACTTGCATACAGATTTCTCAAGAGGCAGGTCAGGTGGTCTCATAGTTCATCTCTTTAAAATTTTTCCAGAGTTTTTTGTGGTATACACAGTCAAAGGTTTTGGCATAGTCAATAAAGCAGAAGGTGTCTTAGAAAGAAAGAAAGAAAATAAAGTCGTTCAGTCACGTCCGACTCTTTGCGACCCTATGGACTGTAGACTACCAGGCTTCTCCACCCATGGGATTTTCCAGGCAAGAGTACTGGAGTGGGTTGCCATTTCCTTCTCCAGGGGATCTTCCCAACCCAGGGATCCAACCTACATCTCCTGTATTAGCAAACTGGTATTTTCACCACTGAGCCTCCAGGGAAGCCCTGACTCTGGTGTGTGTAAGTTTACATTAATTATTTGTTTAGCCTGGCTAGTTATATTGAACTTACAGTAATGAGAGGCCACTCCTTTATCAGGAGTAATTCTACTCAGTATCTTGGCTTGTATTGTTTCTCCACCATATTCTCTAATCCATATCCTTGGAATCTAGATTGGAGGTATGTTGGAACTTTTTATTTAGCTATCATGTATTTCACTTTCCTTTTAAATGTCTAACTTCTTGCGTCTCTCTTTTCCATATTAATTGTGGTCTTCAGACCTAGTTTCCAGTGTACAAATTCCTTCATGATCATTTAATGTCCTGTTGAGAAAAACTCCACTACAAAATTTAAAATAATAAAAACCTTATTTTTCTGTTAAAAACTACTTGTCCTTTTGAAAATCAAATTCATGATACTTGATTTTCTGGGGGCATATTATTATTCATAGTTCAGACATGTTATTCTATATTATGTATCAGATAATTCTAATATATGAAATCCTTTGGATCTAATACAATTTAGCTGTTTGTACTGACTTTCATTCATGTAGCTTGCTTCCTTGTGTCTTAATTATCTTGATCATGAGTTAATACTTCCCTGATATTAATGTATGGAAATTCTGAAGGGAAAATTGTTGATTTCTTTTTCAGAGAGAGATTGCCTTGAGATTGTAGGTGTCTTTATAAACTTGAGTTGAGAGACCCATGAGAGATTATTTTTGCCAAGATTGATGTTTCATTATGGAGTTAAAAATTAAGCTTTTAAACCTGTCATGAGTTCATGAAGCAGTCTTGGATCTTTGTGAGAATTGGAGCCTTTGCATTCAAAGTTTTTGTTGTTCTTGTTTTAGATGTATTATTTGGGAAGATAGAGATTTTACTAACTTATTACATGCTTATTGTGAGACCAATATGTACGAAAAATATGTTTACTCCAGGATTTAGGTAACGATCATTTCTGCATGTGTTCCCCCCACTACTGCTAGAATTGGAAATCTACTCAGTGATAAGGAATCCGCCTTCAATTCAGGAGACACAGGGGATGTGGGTTCAATCCCTGGGTTGGAAAGATCCTCTAGAAAAGGAAATGACAACTCACTCCAATGTTCTCACTTGAAAAATCACATTGAGCCGGGTGGGCTCCATGAGATCACAAAGAGTTCAACAAAACTGAATGACTAACCACACATGCCACACATGTAAAAACCTATATTTTCTTAAATATTAAAAACAAATTCAATATAGTATTTATTTTTAAGAAGAAATATTCTTATAGTATCTTACTAACAATTGTGGTTTGTGAATTATAAGTCCTCTTACCAACTTGAATGCAGTAGAACAGTATCAGGACAAAGATATATGATGATTTGCTTTTATCTGAGATGTAGTTTCCAGTAATTCTGAGAAAGATAAGCAGAGAAGGTGGGCAATGATCTGAGCCTGGCAAATGAAGTACCTGAGTTCAGTTCAGTGCAGTTCAGTCTCTCAGTTGTGTCCGACTCTTTGCAACCCCATGAATCGTAGCAGGCCAGGCCTCCCTGTCCATCACCAACTCCCAGAGTTTACTTAAACTCATGTCTATTGAGTTGGTGATGCCATCCAGGCATCTCATCCTGTCACCCCCTTCTCCTCCTGCCCCCAATCCCTCCCAGCATCAGGGTCTTTTCCAATGAGTCAGCTTTTTGCATAAGGTGGCCAAAGTATTGGAGTAGTGAAGATCAACTCCAGAGTTTCTTTTGCTTCAAGCTTTCTTTCTATTTTAAAAGTTGATTATTGACCATGCTTTGTGACCCAGTAGGCAGAGATTTCAAGAAAAATTGGATACAGCTGCTGTGTCAGCTAGGATGAATTGCTCTTTTATCAGAGAATCTTTTTCTGAATCCATCTTTCTTATTTTGGTTAGTTGATTTTTAACATGTATTTAAGGAACTCACAAAAATCCCCCCATCGGTATTTATGCTGATATAAATATTATTTTCTGAGGCATTACATTTATTTTATTTAAAAGCAATTAGAGTATCCACTAATATCTCATGTAATTTTCACCTATATTTTATCTAAGTTAATTTCAGCCCTGTAGCATATGTAATATCCCTTTGACCATTAGACTTCTGCTGTGATTCATGGGATTGCAAAGAGTCAGACATGACTGAGAGACTGAACTGAACTGAACTGAACTGAACTAATCAAATTGTAGGGTGCAGAATTGTAGGGTGCATAAATTGATAAATCCTAAGTGCTAACTGGAAAAGAGTCATCACCTGGATTATGCATAAGACTTTGATTTCTCTGAGACCTTTTGAAAAATAGAATCTGCTGAAGTAACTCACTTGATAGATTTTATAATGTCATCTCATATAACTTTTCTTTTATTCTCTGATGGAAGGGTTAATAAACACCAGAGATGTGGGAAAAAAAATAAATGTCCAGAGCAATTAGAGATCTTATTTCTTGATGGTTGATGTTTCACTTTCTATCACTAGGCAAAGACCCATTTTAGAACTTTATACTTCAAAATTAATGGTTGAAATAAAAACTAATCTTAGTCATTTTATCTGGATGAGTCAAAATAGCTGCTCTTCTAATTTTATTGATTAACTGATTATTAAATTGACTGTTTGCTAAAGTGGAAGTGAATTATTCTTGTGTTTGAAAAATTAACCCCCTACAGGTGGTTATTTTCTTTTCAGTGTAGATTAGTCAGCATAAATGCAATATCACCCGGAGATATATGACTACCTATTCCCTTTTATGATGCAAGTCATTTTAAATTTTGAGAGAACACTCAATCTGACTGAAGTAGTGTTGGGAAGAGGTAGGTGTGGGACCAAATTCGAGCTGGTTTTTGAAGGATACCTCCATGGTTCCCACTGAAAATAGTCAGTTTGGGATTAATTTGGGTTAGTATTTCTACTTTTTGTGAAGGGTCTCTTCTTGCTGCTTCCCATGGTGCTGTCTGTCTTCAGAAACAGGCAGTCTCAGCGGTGGGAGTTCTGGTGGCTCTGGTCTCACCTGTGTGAACTGTAATCTCTTGTGTGCCTGGCGGTTCTGATCTGCCTGTTGAGCATCCTACCATGGTGCACAGTTGTAAGTCTCTGGTTCAGGGTTCTTTGGATCTGTTAACTGTGATTCTTGGATCTGTTAACTGTGATTCTTGGCTTTCTCTGGAGCTGAGGAACGCACCTGAACTTAGGTCTCCAGGGTCTCCGTTGTGCCCCAGGCCTTTCCTTCCCGTCTGTCGCTAAGCATTTCTGGGAAGCTGAGGGCATTCTGACCTGTTGTCTAGCCACCATTGTGTAGGATGCCGGATTTGAGGGAGCTCCCCTAGAGATTTGCCAGTGCTGGCTACTCTGCCATGGGTTGGGCTATGTTGGCTATGGTACCACATGAGATATGCTGGGTCACTTACTATAAGAGCTTCCCATAGGCTATGATGGGGAAGTGAAACACCAGCTCTGATGTGCTTAGGAATCCTACAAATTACTGTGCATTTTCTATGAGAGATTCTGTTGCCTCTCCCTTCCACAGGCTAGGCTGTGACACAAGGGAGCAGCAGCCCTGGGTTCATTGGGGGGAGCTAGGTGGTGACTATATACGTCCTTCCTTAGCTGCTACCTCTCTGGTCTGCCAGGAGGGTTTTCCTGGTACAGGGACTTTTCTGTTAAGGCGGTCACTTTAACACTTCTCCACCTGTCTGAGGGGCTAACCTGCACAGGTTACCCTTAATAGAAGAAAAGGAAATGCTCAATGAACCAGCAGTCAAAATAGAAAAGTGACAGATCATGAATTATTGTTAAAACCTTATTTCTTTTTCTAATTATACTATTGCTGCTACAGAGTCCACCTGTTCCTTTGCTTCATTTTGGCCCTGGTGAAATTCTTCTTTCAGGTACAAACAACTTGACAAAGCAAGAAGATCCTAGACTCTAGAATCAGACAGAACTGGATGTCAGCACCAAACCTGTCTATTTTAGCACTGTGACCCTCAAAAAGCCATTTTAATGATGTCAGACTGTTACTTCAATGAAAAAATTAATATTTTACTCGATAATTCTGACCTCATAAGTATATTATGAGAAAAAAGTAAAGTAATGTAATGGTGCCAGTTTTAGCAGTCTGCTGTTTAAACTCTGAGCACTGTGAATCATTGTCATATTGCTATCATTAGTATCTAGTGAGTGGTAACTCTGCTAGTAAAGTAGCAGAAAAAGAAAGAGAAAGAGGAGAAAGAGTGGAAAAGGAAAGAAAAAGAAGAGGCAAAGAGAAGGACAAATGGAAAACTAATTTTAATATGACAAAATGCATGTTTAAGCTGCTTCTATCAAATCAAGTGTTGATTTACCAGAGAAAGTGATACAACTCCTTCTGTTTTACCTCCAAAGTGTTGCTTATTCTAAATGTATGTATTTAATTGATTGGCCATTATTTTCTGTTATTTTTCACTTCACATCTTACGAGTTTACTTAATAACTTTTTCAAAATGAATAAGATAAAAATGATCATAGAATTTTGGATTTCATTTATTATTCTTTTTAAAGTCAAGTCAACACATGTATATATCTATTATCTATGGCTTATGAAAATCATCATCTTTAAAGAGGACCTGCAGATCACAGGATGCTGGTGTCACGTGTTTGTGCCACTCTGCCATCAGAAAGTTTACATCCATTGACCTAAAGACTGTCATACAGAGTAAAGTTAACCAGATAGAGAAAAACAAATATTATATATGAATGCATGTATGTGGGATCTAGAAAAAAAGGTATAGATGATCTCATATGCAAAGCAGAAATAAAGAGACACACATAGCAAGGAAGCACTGGACAACAAGGGGGGAAAAGTGCGGGAGTGGGAAGAATTGGGAGATTGGGATTGAGACATATACATTATTGATACTATGGATAAAACTGACAGCTAATGAGAACATACTGTATAGCCCAGCAAACTTTCCTCAGTGTTCTGTGGTGACCTAAATGGGAAGAAAATTATAAAAAGAGAGCATATATGTGTGTATATATATGTGTATATATATGTGTATATATATATTATTCACTTTGTTTTACAATAGAAACTAATACAACATTGTAAAGCAACTATACTCTGGTAAAAAGTAATAAAAAAGAGAAAGTTTGCATGCATTGGAATTGAGCAGAGTCTGTTAACCCAAACCATTGCAATAAAGTTTTAATGATGATACAAAAATAATTATCATAGGCCCTTGTTGCCTAAAGACATGCACAGTATCATAGGCCCTGTGTTGCCTAAAGACATGCACAGTATGGTGACCTAGACCCTAAATAATCATTATGCACGTTTAGTGAAAGTGAAGTCATTCAGTCGTGTCTGACTCTTTGTGACCCCGTGGATGTAGCCTACCAGGCTTCTACGTCCATGGGATTCTCCAGGCAAGAATACTGGAGTGTGTTACCATTTCCTTCTCCAGGGGATCTTCCCAACTCAGGGATCAAACCTGGGTCTCCTGCATTGGAGGCAGGCGCTTTAACCTCTTATTATTAGCCTGAATCAGACCCCTGTTGATTTTGACCAAAAGTGGTTTTCATTTGACAGCTGTTCTTGTTTTGTTTTGTTTTGTTTGTGAAATAATTTGTTTAGCTCATTTTTGGACAAAAAATTTCCCACATTGTAATGAGATATGTATGCTAATATTATCCCCTTCTGAAAGTCTAAGTATTTATTATTGTGATGACTGCAGTGTGACAATTGTAGATATATTTTATGTAGATCATCATTGTGTGTCCATGCATTGGCAATAGTTTCATAACTGGAGATTAGCATGAATGATGTTTTGCCTATAAAATAGATAGAAATGGTTAGTGTATCATTCAACCTCTAAAATGCATTTTTGTAGGTGAGACCACAGTACTTGTATATGATATTTAGTCATGTATCTTCTCACTAACTCCCATTTCCTTCTGACTCTTTAGTTTTTTTTTCTTTTTGACCATGTTTTTCAATCACTAAGTCATATCCAACTCCTTTGCAACCCCATCAACTCTAGTCCACCAGGTTCCTCTGTCCATGGAATTTTCCAGGCAAGAATAACAAAGTGGGTTGCTGTTTCCTTCTCCAGAGGATCTTTTCCACCAGGGACTGAACTTGAGTCTCCTGCATTACAGGCAGATTCTTTACTGATTGAGCCACCATGGAAGCCCCTTTTTGACTTGGGTATAAAAATAAATAATTTTATTAAAATTTAGTTTAGGTTTCATTATTGTTCCTGCTGGAAAGCTTCTGTTGATTTCTGTGCATGTAGTCTCAATGATTGGCAATATCCCTGGTGATCTGAGCATAAGACATGGTTGGAGAGTAAGCAGAGGGGAAGCTCTGTAATTGGTGTTTCATCTCTAACTCAGTCCCTGTGCTGCCATCAGTAAGATCTTACTAAAATATCAACATAGCTTTGTCACTTATCTGCTTGAAACCCTAAAGGCTCTTGTTGCCTTTGGGAGGGTTTCCCAGGTGAATCAGTGGTAAAGAATCCACCTACCAATGCAGGAGATGCAGGAGACGAAGGTTCCATCCTTGTGTCAAGAAGATCCCCATGGACAGAGGAGCCTGGCAGGCTACAGTTGATGGGGTTGCAGAAAAGTCAGATAGGACTGAGCATGCATACTCCTACCTATTGTCTTGGAATAAAAGCCAAATCACTGAGCTTATCTTAAAATATTATTTTTCTGTTCACCCCTGTTTCTTTAGCCTCTTGTTTTGCCAGCTCTCTGCCTGTAATGTGAGAGACTCAGGTTCAATCCCTGGGCCAGGAAGATATCTTAGAGAAGGGAATAGCTACCTATTCCAATATTCTTGTTTGGGAAATCCCATAGGGAGAGGAGCCTGACAGTCCATGGGGTCCCAGAGCATTGTACACAACTGGGCAACTAACAGTTTCACTTTTTTTTTGCCAACTCTGTCCCCACATCGCATTTGTATTAGACTTTCCAGTTCCTCAGATGCATCTGCCACTTCTCACCTTCAAGCTTTGGTGCATATCTTCTCTTTGATATAAACACTTTCTCTGTGTTTGCAAGTGCTTCATTCTGACTCATCCCTTAGGTTTCAGCTGAAACTTTCTTAAGTCTCCCTGCAGTTTCTACTCACAGTACATTTCCTAACTCTATCTTATTATGCTTTTTTTTTTTGGTAATTACTTTGTTATTGTCTTTGATAAATTTTAGGCTCTGTGAGAGCAAAG
The DNA here is from genome assembly GCA_006408675.1 of Madoqua kirkii. Taxonomy (NCBI): domain Eukaryota; kingdom Metazoa; phylum Chordata; class Mammalia; order Artiodactyla; family Bovidae; genus Madoqua; species Madoqua kirkii. The sequence goes on along the minus strand of SJYC01129288.1, from coordinate 11,011 downwards.
GCCTTGTCTATCAATTTTACTGTTATCCTTACCTTTTTATTGTAATACCTAGAAGATATAAGATGATCAAAAGTTTGTTCTCAGTGAATTCACAGATGGATAGATGGATAAATTTCGTCACCATCCCCTGAGCTCATTTGCAACTGAATTGATCTTACTAATATTGTTATCTTTTTAAAATTTTGAATCTGTTTAATATTAATCCATTCTTTCTTTCACATTAATTGCTGAGCTCTGAATATTTTGTGAGAAACTGTAATAGGTAATGTAAATTAATTAAGAAATTAATAAACATAAAATCTCATGTAGTTCACAGTCTACTTAACAAGCAATAGAATATTCAATTAAGATTTTAAATCAGTTTAAAACATAACAACTGTATGCTTGAGTTGGATGCCTTTTAATCATGTGGATACAATGAGGTATTATTCTCTGCTTTTTAAACATTTCCATCTTTAAATTGTCATAATTTTCTCTATAAATTTGCCCATGTGGTTTATTTTCTAAGGAAAGTCTGTCAAAACAAAATGAAGCAAATTCATCTCTGGTTCTTAGTGGCAAATTCTTGAAGAAGACTGGTGGTTGTTTCACCGGAAGTTATAAGAAGAAAATGTCCTTAGGCTGGTACTCCATAGAAGAAGTTGTGTAGGTGTGGCCTTGTAAAATCATGGCTTGATTCCATCCTCAAGAAAGTCAGCTTGCAAACACTGAGCTGAACGTGAAAATCAGACTTTCCTTTTTAATTGCTTCCAATGTCTAATATCCTTTTGTCTCCTTCAGAAGATGCAGATTAAGTCTTCAAGCCGTCTTATGGCTGGAAATTGCTGCATTGTTCTCTGCAATTTTAGCTTTCTTTGATCCATATTTTAAGCATTATTTTAATAGCTGTGAACATTCTACTGCTTTAAATTTGTATTGCTTTATATCTTAATTTTATATTTTAAGAAAAGCAGGAAGGGTTGACACAAAGAAATGGTTCATTACAAAGCAGTTGAACAAAAAAGAAAAGCCAATGAATCGTCCCTTTTCCAATGTTTGTTGTTGTTTCTTTGTATTGATAACTCATGTCCGGCTCTTTGTGACCCCATGGACTGTAGCCCGCCAGGCTCCTCTGTCCTTGGGATTGTCCAGGCAAGGATACTGGAGGGGGTTGCCATTTCCTTCTCCTGCGATCGAACCACGTCTCTTATATAGGCAGGCAGATTCTTTGCCACTGTGCCCCCAGGGAAGCATTTCCTTTGTTTACACATCTGGGTTTTCTTTGCAGCCTCAAATAGATCATCCAAACAAGTGTCTGTCTTGGTCACCACATTAAAAGAAGAATAACTAAAAAGGAACACAACAATATGTACTTATATCCTCAGTGACCTCCAGTGATCCTTAGTGAGGACATGCAGTTGATGTGTACAGCTTCCTTAATACATAATTTTAATCAAGGTAACTGTATACAATTCTGACTCCATTGTAATTTGTGGTATTTTCAATGAATCATTTCTATTGACCTTAAAAAATCATTTGCTAAAATAACTCTAGATATTATTATAGATAAGGATCTCTAGGCGCTAACTGACCTTTGACCTTAACAAATTAGCATCAACAAAAGAATTTATTTACAGAACAGAAATAGACTTTTATGATTACCAAAGTGGGGAAGGAGGTGGGAGACAAAAAAGAAGGACCTTACTGTAAAGCACAAGGAACTATATTCAGTATCTTGTTCAGTCACTGTCGTGTCCGAATCTTTGTGACCTAATGGACTGTAGCATGACAGGATCCTTTGTCCTTCACTATCTCCTAGAGCTGGCTCAGACTCACGTCCATTGAGTTGGCGCCGCCACCAAACCATCTCATCTCTGTTGCCCTCTTCTCATCCTACCTTCAATCTTTTCCAGCTTCAGGGTCTTTTCCAGGGAGTCAGCTCTTCACATCAGGTGGCAAAAGTATTGGAGCTTCAGCTTCAGCTTCAGTCCTTACAATGAATATTCAGGGTTGATTTCCTTTATGATTGACTGGTTTGATCTCCTTGCTGTCCAAGGGACTCTCAAGAGTCTCCTCCAGCACCATAGTTTGAAAGCATCAGTTCTTCAGTGCTCAGCCTTCTTTATAGTCTAACTCTTACTTACATGCATGACTACTAGAGAAACCATAGCTTGAACTATAGGGACCTTTGCCAGCAAAGTGATATCTCTGCCTTTTAATACACAGTCTAGGTTTGTCATAGCTTTTCTTCCAAGGAGCAAGAGTCTTTTAATGTTATGGCTGCAGTCACTATCTGCAATGATTTTGGAGCCCAAGAAAAGAAAATCTGGCACTGTTTCCATCTTTCCCCCCATATATTTGCCATGAAGTGATGGGGCTAGATGCCATGATCTTAGTTTTTTGAATGTTGAGTTTTAAGCCAGCTTTTTCAACTCTCTTCTTTCACCCTCTCCAGAGGCTCTTTAGTTTCTCTTCACTTTCTGCCATTAGGGTGATGCCATCTACATATCTGAGTTTGTATTTTGTAATAACCTATAATGGAAGAGAATTGAAAAAGTACATATATAAAAGTATATATATATACATATATATGTATATATATATAAAGTAATAAAGTATTTATATAACTGAACCACTTTGTTATATACCTGAAGATAACATAGTGCTGTAAATCAACTACACTGCAGTTAAAAAATAAATGTTAGCCTCATCAGAGCTAGACAGATCAAGTAGACAATTTGTCTTCCAGGCAAAGTGTTGGAATGAGAACTAACCATGCAGCAGGCTGTGTTGAAAGCTTAGGAAGTCTTTTTTCCCATCTCCCTTGTGTTCACTGCATTATACTGAATTGTGTAACTTTCTTGTTTGTAAGGATCTATGTCCTTCACATTATATGTCCTTCACATTACTGAATTCTTTGTTTCTTTTAGTGAAAATGTCTGGAAGTAGGATATATATATATATATGTCCTGAATTAAGTCAGGGAAAGCATCTTACAGAGAACAGCATGATCTAGGCCTGTTACTTTTTTATTATCTACATAAATTTTTGGAGGAAGATGTAGGTAATTTTGAGATTCGGGTCTCAATTTTTCTCTTTCTCTCTTTCACATACCCACACAGACATAAGACACACACAAATATTATGTGCTAAATTGCAATACTATTAAATGGTATACCAAATCTATAGTACAAACAGTCTAGCTTTGGTTTGTTAAAATTAGACATTTTTTATTCAGGGAAATGAGGAAGATAAGACATAGCTATGATTATGCCACAACTAATTTAAAACCAAACTCTGTTAATATCCATAAAAAGAGACAAACTATTTTAGCATGGTTGAGTATTCTCAAGACATATTAGAACTACCTCATTTTTCTTAAGGACTGTGTGTACTGTTAAATATTTCACACATTTGTGGGGGGGGGGGGCTGGGATTCTAAATTGTGGAGATATTTAGATGGAAAAAAGACCTATTATGCTGAAAACATATTTATGCTTGGTATGTTTGTGTGTGTGTTAGTCCCTCAGTCGTGTTCAACTCTTTCTGACCCCACAGACTGTTGCTTGTCAGGCTCCCCTGCCCATGGAGTTCTTCAGGCAAGAATACTGGAGTGGATTGCCATTCCTTTCTCCAGGGGATCTTCCTTATCCAAGGATTGAATCCAGGTCTCCTACATTGCAGGCAGATTCTTTACTGTCTGAACCACCAGGGAAGAAATATTCCATGTGGGGCATTTCATTTCACAGAGAAATGCATCATTTAGATGAGTCTGTATAAAACACAACTTAAATTACCTACTTGGTTTGAAATTTTGTTTGCTGTTACAAAGTCCTCTTTATTTCAACGTTAAAGAAAGCTCAGTTTACAAAAGTTTTTTGTGCTTATTCTGAAGTTGAGTTTAAACAAAGCTATCTGTCTTGGTTTCAGATATACTGAGTTGAAAGGAAGTTGGTTCACCCAAAACAAATTTGTGTAATGCTGGTTAGTTAATGATCAGTTGGTCTAATGATTTGTTCATCATCTAAATTCACTGCAAAAGTTCCATTAATCATATCTGCACTTCACATATGGATGAATAGTCTAGCCCTGCAGCAACTGGAAACACAAGTGTCTATCAAAGCCGACTTTTGATACTCCCATGTATTTTAAGTGTTTTTGTGTAAGTTTATAAGTTGGCCTCTAAATACAATATTAGATTCATTTCTCAACTTTCAGACTCATACAGAATCCAGTATTTATATTATTTAAACACAAGATCATTTTGGACAAAGGAAATTTTTATTGTTGTTTTTTATGCTTCCTCTGAACCTCAGAGTTTAGCTTAAATTTTTAGCATCTGAGACTCTTCTATTCTGGGTCCTAGCTAGCACAGAATCTGGGACAGAGTAGAAATGAATTCATAAACAGAGAAAAGTGAGCTAATATGTATTTGTTCTCTTAATTATAAATGAGTGATTTTTATTTGGCATATACCCAATTTTTTAATAGCCTCAATTTCTTGGTGTAGTAGTTTGAAATTCAAAGATAAGTATGCTTAGGTTAATTATCTGAGGGAAAACAACTGCCCAAAGGAAGTCCTTATCATCATATTATTCAAATCAAAATTTGAATATGCTAAAGCAAGCAATGTTAAATTTTACCTAATTCATTTAAAATACTCTATGATAGCTACCCAACTTATGTCTTTTTGATAGTCTCTAACCTGCGATTCATGGGGTCACAGAGAGTCAGACACAACTGAGTGACTAAACTGAACTGATCCTTTATTTTTCATTAAAAATTTTAGTATAACAGTTAAAATGAAGCCTCAAACACTATTTTTCATTTGAAATATATCAATTTTAATGTACAGTATTACTTTAGTTTCATGATTATGTTTACAGTGTACTGCATAATAATTTGACATTTGCATACATTATGAAACGATCACCACAATTAGTCTGGGCTTCCTGGTGGCTCAGAAGATAAAGAATCTGCCCACAATGTAGAAGACCCAGGTTCAATCCCTGGGTTGGGAAGGCTCCCTGGACAAAAAAGAAAAGAAAAAGAAAAATGGCAAGCCACTCCAGTACTCTTGCCTGGGGAATCCCATAAACAGAGGAGCCAGCTGGGCTACAGTCCATGGGGTCAATATGTCTAGTAACCATTTGTCCCCATGCAAAGTTATGACAGTATTGCTGACCACTCAGTAACTTGAGTGAAGCTAAAATAGACCTATTTATCAAACTGACAAAAAGCCCATACCATATGCTGAAGAGATAAATATTTGAACTAGTTAGGCCCTTAGAATTACTAAACATGAATTGCCCAAGTTCCTTCCATATCTCCAAGCTATATTATTCAGTTTAATTAGGTGCCATTCTCAATTTTTACTGTTGTTTAGTCGCTCAATTGTAACCAACTCTTGTGTGACCCCACGAACTTTAGCCTGCCAGGCTCCTCTGTCCATGGGATTTTCCTGGCAAGAATACTGGAAGGCATTGCCATTTCCTCCTCCAGGGAATCTTCTTTACCCAGGCACCAAACCTGCATCAGATTCTTTATCACTTAGCCACCTGGGAAGCCCATTCTCAATAGTTTCATTGTATTCTGGAGCCTCCTCCTCAAAACTGACCATTTATAAATACATTTTGCTCCATTTTCTTCTTTAATAAGACTTTGTTTTTCTTCTTTTCTGCCTGTACTCTCTCTTCTATGGGGATTTTGAGGAAACCTGTTAAGGCAATATCTTTATTTTACCTCAATTCAGTGCTATAATCTATTTATCAACTATTTTCAGCAACATGCCAAGTTCAGGCAGTTGAAAGTCCTCAGATTAGCCTTTTTAATCTAATGAACTTTATTTAGACTTGAGTAGTTACTAAATACATTATGATACGAATTCACTGATAACGCATTCTCTGTATACATTTTGTGTGAATTGCCCAAGAAAAGAGAATGTGTATTTTATGTCTAGGTCAACATCATCTAGGGCTTCCCAGGTGGTGCTACTGGTAAACAACACATGTGCAATACAGCAGACCCAGGTTCAATGCCTGGATCAGGAAGATCCCCTGGAGGACAAATGACAACTCACTCCAATTTTTTTGCTGGAAAATTCTGTGGGCAGAAAGCCTGGGTTGCAAAAGACTCAGACATGACTGAGCACACAGCACACACATCATCATCTAGAATGGTGTTCATAAAAACAACTAACACATTAAGCACTTATTATCTATGAAGCACTTTACACATTTCTCCTCACAAAGTATGTACTGTTGTAAGTAAGTATGAAAGTACTTACTTACAAAGTAAGTACTGTAAAGTATGTACTGTTATTGTCCACCCTGCACAAATGGGGAAATTGAATGAGGATTTGATAAATGTCTGTTTCCATCATTCTCTAATCTTATGTCATTAAGGAAAATGGACCTATATACATCAGTACAATAAAAATGCTTTTATGACTGAATTGGAAGTAATTAGAAGCTTTCTCAGTAGTCTATAACTGCTGTTATTTGACATTTAATATTTATTATATTCACTCCCTAAGGTTCATCTTTAAAAAGAAAATACCCATAGGCTTAGATAATTATTGGCCATCATTGACCAATGAGACTCAGTGATGGCAGGTGAAATTATAATATTATGCATCAGAAATAAAGTAAAATAGATTGTATAGAAGGTAGAAAGGCATGATGTTCAGGAACATATCTGTTTATGATGTAGAAAGATAACTAAATTTGCTACTTATATAAAGGTCTTCCTTTTTTAAAAGAGAAACATGAACACATCCATCGGTTTCCCAGGACTTGTTTGTTTGTTTGTTTTAAAGAAGATATTGACTCAGTTTGAATCAGTTGGAAATCTCTAGCTGGATGACCAATGTTCTCAGAAACACTTCCATCTCTTGCTGGAAGTGTTATGGTAATTATTTATTCCACTGTGATCCCAGCTGGGGAGGGAACTGACAGCCTTCACAGAGGCTTTGCCAGATGTCTCAGACATTTAGCCATTCATTTCAAACACCTGCATTTTTAAGGCATGCACCTGCACCTTCATCATCAACATGGAAGTTCATTCCTCCCTGATCAATAGTAAGTAGAGTTGTTGGGATTGCCAGGTGGAGCTATGGTAAAGAATCTGCCTGCCAATGCAACAGACTCAGAAGATTCAGGGCAAGTTTGATCCCTGGGTCAGGAAGATCCCCTGGAGAAGGAATTGGCAACCCACTCCAGTATTGTTGCCTGGAGGATCCCATAAACAGAGGAGCCTGGTAGGCTACAGTTCAAGGGTCACAGAGAATGGGACACAACTGAAATAACAGTGCACATACACAGATTATATATATAATATCCATCACTAAAATAATCTGTGTGTATTTATACACTCAGGTGTTTGTGTCTATAATATGTATGTATTTATATATGCATCAATATTTCTGTGCTTATATCCCTTCTCCACATGATACAAAGAGTCAACTCATTGGAAAAGACCCTGATGCTGGGAATGATTGACAGCAGGAAGAGAAGATGGCAACAGAGGATGAAATGGCTGGAAGGCATCATTGACTCAGTGGACAGGAGTTTGAGCAAACTCCTGGAGACAGTGAGGAACAGGGAAACCTAGTGTGCTGTAGACCATGGGGTTGCAGTCAGACATGACTGAACAACTGAACAACAAAAAATCCTTTTTCCATATTAATAAACACGTCACCTCAGCATTTACTTGTTTACACAGTAAATTTCTTTGTTCAATATCTCAGCCATGTCAGAATGACAGCTCTCCATCAGTTCTAGATGTCCCCCTCCACCCCTCACACTGACTTTGTGCCAATCCTTCACAGACCCCCCTGCACCCCTAAACCCCACCAAATTTCCAAAGTTCACTGATCACCAGGAACAATGCTGATATCCCTGTACCAGAAAGAAAAGCCAAGAATATTTTTAAAATACTAAGAAGCAGTAAGTGGTGAGATGCACTCACATTCTGTATGTATTTTAAGAGAGTTGACAGAATTTTCGGATAAATTAAATGCATGTTGAAAGAGAATAGTCAAGGATGACTCAGACTGTTGGCCTAAGTGGATTATTACATTTCCATGATTGATATAAGGAATATTGTGGGAGACATATATTGGAGTAGATTGGAAACTGAAAACTCCTCTTGGAGCATGTTGAGATTAAGATGTCTGTTAAGTATTCAAATGAAATAACAGAGCTGGCAGCTGAGTAAGTGAGCATAGGCTTGACAGAGAAGGCCAGGGAAGAAGATGTAAATTGAGATGCAACAGAATACCAATGACATTTATCACCATGGACTAGACAATTATCCAAGGGAATGGCTGAATGCAGACAGAGAATAGAAATAAACACTGCCAGATGCTAGTGAGCAGTGAAGAGAGGACTCAGAATTACATTTTAGATTAGACCTCTAATCTGCTTTTGTTATGATTGCTTGGTTAAGTGATAAAGGGAAAATGAACATGGGAAATTTAAGACAAAGTGAAACAAGCCTTATAAGATATTATACTGAAGAAGGGCAGAGGAGTCTAAGCTGCAAATAATACAGTTGTCTGTTTTTAAGAATGAATACTTCATAGCATATTGGTATACTGGTGAGACAATATTCATCAAAGGAAAATTGATGAAACTGAAGAAAGATTAGGTGGGATTAAGCCCTTTTCTAGTAAGGCAATTATGACCCATGGAGTTTTTCATTATAATGGAAAATAGAAAGTGCATCTTTTCTAAAAAATGTGCATGCGTGTGTGCTCAGTCACTTAGTCATGTTCTATGCTCATTCATGACTCCATGAGTGTAGTCCACCAGGCTCGTCTATCAATGGAATTTCCAGACAAGAATGCCGGAGTGGATTGCCATTTCATCTTCCAGGGTATCTTCCTTATCCAAGGATCAAACCCATATCTCTTGAGTCTGATGCATTGGCAGGTAGATTCTTTACTACCGTACCACCTGGGAAGCCCTTCTAAAGAGGTTTGTGCATCTAATTGTGAGTGAGTTGTTAGATTTAAAAATAGGATGAAAATTCATTGCTTTTTTTCAGTTTTCTAAGAGGCAAAGATCAGCTGAGAGTCAGGAAGGAGAACTGTGTTGAATATTAATAAGAAGATGAGAAGTTTTAAGTAACTCTCTGAGAGTGGGTGAGTGAATGATTTGTGACAAATAACAGTGGCTTAGAATAGAACTAAGGGCATAGTGGAAGTTGTAGTGATGAATTTAAACTATTAAAAGCATTATGTATTCGTTCAAATTCAGAAGAGGGAAGGCAGGAAGTTGAATAATGAGGGTTGGAGTTTGGAGCACATAAATTCTCTAGAAAGAAATGTGTGGGAATTGAGAAAGAGCTCAAGGCTGTGCTTTTAATTATGAACACTGAGTCAAATGAAAAGGGATATTGACTATGGTATATATAATGCCACAAAAGCTGTCAGCTTCAGTGGATTAGAGAGCCCACTTGGGGTGAAAATTTTAGGAATATGAATTCTAGAAAATTGTACTGAAAAGACAAGTAGGAAGTGGTGAATTACTTGTAATTCAGATTTTAAAAAAACATTTATTGGAATATAGTTGATTTATGATGTTGTTTTAGTTTCAGGTGTACAACAAAGTGATTCAGTTATACATACACATATATCCACTCTTTCAGATTTGTGCTATACAGTAGATCATTGTTGTGTATCTATTTACAGTAGTTTGTATATGTTAATCCAAAACTTCTAATGTATCCCTCCTCCTCTTTTCTTTTTGGTAACCATTAGTTTGCTTTCAAAATCTATGAGTCTATTTCTGTTTTGTAAATAAGTTCATGTGTACCGTTTTTCTAGAATCCACATGGAAGTAATACCATATGATATTAGTCTTTCTTTTTCTGACTTACTTCACTCAGTATGATAACTTCTAGGTCCATCTGTGTTGCTCCAAAAGGCATTATTTTGTTCTTTTTATGGTTCAGTAATATTTCATATAACATTGCATTTTCCCATTATCATCTAAAATACAGATTTTTGACATTATGTGGATATTGGTAATATCCAAATGGTTGTGTCTGTAGGGCATGATGGGGAAGGCATGGTGAGCAAACTTACTGGACAGGATGAAGCCAAATCGGAGATGCTAAACTCTGTCAGGTTCTGAGATGGGCAAGAACAATGACTTTGACCCAGCCAAAGTGGATTTTTGTTCATTTAAATATAGATACTGCTACCTAACACCCAAGGTAAGAGAAACCCAAGTAAGAAGGTAGGTGTTGTGAGAGGGCATCAGAGGGCAGACACACTGAAACCATAATGACAGAAAACTAGCCAATCTGATCATACGGACCACAGCCTTGTCTACTCAATGAAACTAAGCCATGCTGTGTGGGGACACCCAAGGCGAGAGGGTCATGGTGGAGAGGTCTGACAGAATGCAGTCCACTGGAGAAGGGAATGGAAAACTACTTCAGTTTTCTTGCCTTGAGAACCCCATGAACAGTATGAAAAGGCAAAATGATAGGATACTGAAAGAGGAACTCCCCAGGTCAGTAGGTGCCCAATATGCTACTGGAGATCAGTGGAGAAATAACTCCAGAAAGAATGAAGGGATGGAGCCAAAGCAAAAACAATACACAACTGTGGATGTGACTGGTGATAGAAGCAAGATCCGACACTGTAAAGAGCAATATTGCATAGGAACCTGGAATGTTAGGTCCATGAATCAAGGCAAATTGGAAGTGGTCAAACAAGAGATGGCAAGGTTGAACGTCAACATTTTAGGAATCAGCAAACTAAAATGGACTAAAATGGGTGAATTTAACTGAGATGACCATTATATCTACTAGGGCAGGCAGGAATCCTACAGAGGAATGGAGTAGCCATCATAGTCAACAAAAGAGTCTGAAATGCAGTACTTGGGTGCAATCTCAAAAATGACAGAATGATCTCTGTTCGTCTCCAAGGCAAACCATCAAATATCACAGTTATCCAAGTCTATGCCCCAACCAGTAATGCTGAAGAAGCTGAAGTTGAATGGTTTTATGAAGACCTACA
>SJYC01129286.1:0-13005 GCA_006408675.1 Madoqua kirkii | reverse complement strand
GAAAATACTCTGATGCTGGGAGGTATTGGAGGCAGGAGGGGAAGGGAATGACAGAGGATGAGATGGCTGGATGGAAGCACTGACTCAATGGATGTGAATTTGAGTGAACTCCGGGAGTTGGTGATGGACAGGGAGGCCTGGCGTGCTGTGATTCAGGGGGTCGCAAAAAGTCAGACACGACTGAGCAACGAACAGAACTGAACTGAATATCCCTTTGACTTATATGCAGAATACATTATGAGAAACGCTGGACTAGAAAAAGCACAAGCTGGAATCAAGATTGCTGGGAGAAATATCAATAACCTCAGATATGCAGAGGACACCACCCTTAGGCAGAAAGTGAAGAGGAACTAAAAAGCCTCTTGATGAAAGTAAAAGAGGAGAGTGAAAAAGTTGGCTTAAAGCTCAACATTCAGAAAACAAAGATCATGTCATCTAGTCCCAGCACTTCATGGGAATTAGATGGGGAAACAGTGGAAACAGTGTCAGACGTTATTTTTTTGGGTTCCAAAATCACTGTAGATGTTGATTGCAGCCATGAAATTAAAAGACACTTATTCCTTGGAAGAAAAGTTATGACCAACCTAGATAGCATGTTCAAAAGCAGAGACTTTACTTTGCCAACTAAGGTCCATTTAGTCAAGGCTATGGTTTCCACAGTAGTCATGTATAGATGTGAGGGACTGTGAAGAAGGCTGAGCACTGAAGAATTGATGCTTTTGAACTGTGGTGTTGGAGAAGACTCTTGAGAGTCCCTTGGACTGCAAGGAGATCCAAACAGGCCATTCTGAAGGAGATCAGCCCTGGGATCTTTGGAAAGAATGATGCTAAAGCTGAAAGTCCAGTACTTTGGCCACTTCATCCAAAGAGTTGACTCATTGGAAAAAGCTTTGATGCTAAGAGGGATTGGGGGCAGGAGGGGAAGGGGACGACAGAGGATAAGATGGCTGGATGGCATCACGGACTCGATGGACGTTGAGTCTGAGTCAACTCCAGGAGTTGGTGATAGACAGGGAGGCCTGGCGTGCTGCAATTCATGGGGTCACAAAGAGTTGGACAGGATTGAGTGACTGAACTGAACTGAACTGAGTATCTCATTGTATTTATGCACCTCATCTTTATCCATTCTTCTGTCAATGGACATTTAGGTTGCTTCCATGTCTTGGCTGCTATAAATCATGCCACAGTGAACACTTGGGTGCATGTATCTTTTCAAACTAAGATTTTCTCCATGTGTGATGGCTTCATTTTTTTTTAACTGTACATTGGATTATATACGGTGAATGGTTTCCTTCCTCAATAAGATTATAGCAATCTCTTTCCAAAGAGAAGTCTTATAAAGTCTTTGCCCTTTCTCAATATAGATCAAATTATGGCAGACATACTTTTTCTTGCTCCACATGCTTCAAACCATTTCTAGCTTTTTTTTTCTCTACTATAGTTGATAAAGTAAGTACATGTTTTCCCAGATTTCTTACATTCATATGTAATCATGTGCAAATATCTTCACCAGCATACATATTTATACCTATATCTGTCTACCCACTTGTCTGTTCATCTAGCTATTTACAACTATGTGTTTATACAAATACCTCCAATTGCAATCAGACTTGACAGAATGTGCCCTCGCCTTGCCCCTTCTGTGGCGGCAGGAAACTCATATTTCATTACTGCTACCGTATGCAGTTGAACACTCACGCCTCCTTCTGTAACCAAGCTGCCCTCTAAGTCCCAGCAACCTCCCCAGCTCCTCACCTCCTGCCTCCTCACCTCAAACACATCTTCAGCTTGATATCTTCACCAGCATACATATTTATACCTATATCTGTCTACCCACTTGTCTGTTCATCTAGCTATTTACAACTATGTGTTTATACAAATACCTCCAATTGCAATCAGACTTGACAGAATGTGCCCTCGCCTTGCCCCTTCTGTGGCGGCAGGAAACTCATATTTCATTACTGCTACCGTATGCAGTTGAACACTCACGCCTCCTTCTGTAACCAAGCTGCCCTCTAAGTCCCAGCAACCTCCCCAGCTCCTCACCTCCTGCCTCCTCACCTCAAACACATCTTCAGCTTGGCCCCATCAGAGCTGCAAGCCTCCTAAGCTTCAGCTGTCCTCTCAGTATGCTCACCTGTGCCCTGGAGAACCTGCCACCTCCTGTCACCTCACCCCACTTCTCGTGTAGCCCAGGCATCTTCCCGGCACTGACCACATCCTCCACCTCAGCCCCATATGCCCAGCCAGAGGCAGAGGCATCAAGAAACAGTCTTCAGACATTTAAGGGCTCACCGTGCCAGGTAGCTGAAAGAGTATACAATCTGTAGTCACATTTGAAGCTAGATGTGGTGGTATAAATAAATGTCTTTTAATTTAATGAAAATATTGTTTAGTGTTTCCAAAAATTCTATCTGTTATGTGGATATAAACACTTTCTTCAGAGTATCTTCCAACTTGATTGATCCATTTCCACTGTTCTCAGCATGCTCTGAGAGCCAGAAAGTTGGCTTGTATAGACTACCTCAGTGGACTGACTTTTATTCTTCCTATTAGCTTCCATTTGACAGTTGGAAACCCTGAGGGAGAGGGAGGAAAATGCTTTTCCTTTTTCTTCCCCTCCGCCTGTCTATGCAGCTGCCTCTGGTCCTTTGTGCCTCCTGCCTGCATGCTCCTCCATCTCACTAGTTATCGGCTCCTAGCTTTCTCCAAGAATCTCTCTCCTGCCTGTCAAGGACTGTTTGTCCCCCTCAGGCCTTCAGGTGTATGGACAGTAACAACTCTGTTTTACAAGTCCTGGGAGGTGAAATTTCAGCCTGTGTTTTACTGAAATCTTCCCCACACATTTGCTCTATTCCTAACCTCACCCCACTTCTCGTGTAGCCCAGGCATCTTCCCGGCACTGACCACATCCTCCACCTCAGCCCCATATGCCCAGCCAGAGGCAGAGGCATCAAGAAACAGTCTTCAGACATTTAAGGGCTCACCGTGCCAGGTAGCTGAAAGAGTATACAATCTGTAGTCACATTTGAAGCTAGATGTGGTGGTATAAATAAATGTCTTTTAATTTAATGAAAATATTGTTTAGTGTTTCCAAAAATTCTATCTGTTATGTGGATATAAACACTTTCTTCAGAGTATCTTCCAACTTGATTGATCCATTTCCACTGTTCTCAGCATGCTCTGAGAGCCAGAAAGTTGGCTTGTATAGACTACCTCAGTGGACTGACTTTTATTCTTCCTATTAGCTTCCATTTGACAGTTGGAAACCCTGAGAGAGAGGGAGGAAAATGCTTTTCCTTTTTCTTCCCCTCCGCCTGTCTATGCAGCTGCCTCTGGTCCTTTGTGCCTCCTGCCTGCATGCTCCTCCATCTCACTAGTTATCGGCTCCTAGCTTTCTCCAAGAATCTCTCTCCTGCCTGTCAAGGACTGTTTGTCCCCCTCAGGCCTTCAGGTGTATGGACAGTAACAACTCTGTTTTACAAGTCCTGGGAGGTGAAATTTCAGCCTGTGTTTTACTGAAATCTTCCCCACACATTTGCTCTATTCCTCTAATAAGTCCACTTTGATTATTCTGACGTGAGACTTACCGCTGTTTCTGTTGGTACATCTGCTGCTGCTAAGTCACTTCAGTCGTGTCTGACTCTGTGCGACCTCATAGATGGCAGCCCACCAGGCTGCCCCATCCCTGGGATTCTCCAGGCAAGAACACTGCAGTGGGTTGCCATTTCCTTCTCCAATGCAGGAGAGTGAAAAGTGAAAGTGAAGTCACTCAGTTGTGTCCGACTCTTAGCAACCCCATGGACTGCAGCCCACCAGGCTCCTCTGTCCATGGGGTTTTCCAGGCAAGAGTACTGGAGTGCGGTGCCATTGCCTTCTACTGATACTTTTATTGGTATCAAGTTGGCATCCAAGACAGACCATCAAAACAGGCTTACCCAGTTAGGTTGCTCATGTATTAGAGAAGCACAAGGATCGCCTATTTCCTGAGCAGATGAGGCCACTCCATAAACTCAGGTGGTGTCAAGTTTTGTGAAGTTATTACAGGTAGCATGGTGTGTACTGCTTTGGCATGGTTGCCATGGCAGTAGCAATGGTGACAAAGATCATGTAATCACTGCGCTTCTGACTGTAGCCCTAGAGACAGTTCTTAGAGAAAAAGGGGGATAAATACACAAGAATCAAGGTTAAAGCGAAGGGCCAGTGATGTCTCCATAAGCAGAGATCACTTGGGGATTGAGACCAAGCCTTGGACATTATGATTAACTGGCAAAATGCCACTAAAGCCACTTAGGGTGAGATGGGAGTACTGGTGAGAAAGGAGTAAGGCTCAGAGAGATGGTATTGGGACCCTTGAGCAGACATAAGTAATGTGTAGAACTGGAATCTCCAAATTTCCCTCAAATTATTCTGCTGGCAGAGGCAGTCCTGCCCCTTTCTAGTCTGAATCATCTGTTATCTGCACGGAAGCCTCTCAGTCATGACGCCCGGGGCACCTGCACCATTTCCCACGTCCCATCCTCCACACACATCATTTTCTATTTCAGACTCCTGAGGAAATGTAGATATTTAGAGCATCTAGAAAGAATTGTGCAAGGTCTTCTTTAAAAAGAGATAGCCTCTGTACTCGGGGAGTTATGGGATATAATCCCAATACTGTTGTATACTAGGGAGAATATCAGATGTGAAATCTAAGGCTAAGCCAGATGAATTTACTGGCAAGGGGAGATTCACTCAGGATTAAAGATTGGCTGTATTGTGCTCGGTTTTGGGGAGATGACATTGTGGTTTAGCAGGGGGCTAATTAAACTCATGATTCAATGTATAAGTCACATAAGAAAGATGGTATAAGATGGTATAAAAAAGATGGTCACATTTCTTATTTTTTAAAGAAAAAAAATGCAGAGAAACAGGGAGATAGAAATACTGGTTGGAGCTGTTTGCTGAAACTAGCTCACGCATCCATTAACTACACTTAGAAGATTTGATAGATACTCCAGCCGATTTATCAAAATCAGCGGTAAGAAACAATCTTTAGGAGAGCTTTCTGAGAGTTGCCCTCTGTGGGCTTAAGAAGACTGAAAGAGGCTCTGTAATACGAGTGTTTGGACTGGAGTCAGAATAAAGGACATCAGCATGATAGGAAGAGCTGGGGGAAGCTCCCGAATGACTCTGACTCCAGAGGAACTGCAGAAAGTAGTGCCATGTGAAAGGCACTAGTGGGGTATGGATGTTGATTCTTTTTATACCCCATTTAGGGAGTCTGTTTGCCAAGAGTCAAAATCAAATGAAGCTTGGATGGTGACCATAATTTTATGAAATCTGATTCTGTGACTATAGCTGTGTTTCTAGACAGTTAAGACTTAATAAGTAAATGTATTTGTCCCCACTTATAAAAAACAGCCAGAGAAAGCCATATATATGCAAACAGGCTCCTCAAATCAATCACACGCTATGATGCCCCTCTTAAATTAATCCACCTCCATCTTCACTGCCAGCAACTTCCACTCAAAACGTGTTTTATCATCCTTTTCTTCTCACTGTAGGACTTCCTTGGTGGCTGAGATGGTAAAGAATGCAATGCAGGAGACCCAAGTTTGATCTTCCCTGGATTGGGAAGATTCCTGGAGAAGGGAATGGCTACCTACTCCAGTATTTTTGCCTGGAGAATCCCATGGACAGAGGAGCCTAGTGGGCTACAGTCCTTGGGGTCACAAAGAGTAGGACAAAAATAAGTGACTTTCACTTTAACTTTGTTTTTTTCTTCTTCTCATTATAAGTCTTTTCCATTCTCTCACCCGCCTGAGTCCATTATGGTAGCTGACTCTTGCTGTAGCAAGCGTTCAGGTGGCTTCATCTGTTCTTATTTATAAGGTCTTTTTTTAACTTCTGCAGGTTTCCCAGAGGCTCCAAGATGAGGTTTTTACTTTTTGTTGCTGCCTTCAGCCAAGTGTGGAGATGCCTTCTGAGTGGTCAATTAGCAGATTTTGCTTTGAGTTCCTCAGTTATTTATTCTCAGTTTTGTTTCTAGATTTAATTTTTGGTTTCCACTTTTTGGGTGCCCTTCTGGGAACCAGGCCATTTCTTTTCATCTTCTTTGGTTCTCTAGTTTGCTTCCATTTTGCATTTGCTGGGTAAAAATGTTTGTCATATGGTGAATCACAGAGATTGGTAGATGCTAAACTAATTAAATCCTCTAAATTTTGCTCAGCTTCTTTCTCAGAGTAAACTTGTAACACCAGTGGTAAGTACTCCAATAACCCACAGACTCTCTATCTCCACCTTTAAACACAAACACTGGACCCTTCAGCAAACATGTCCCGACCTGTTCTTTAATACCTCCCCTGTAAGTCTAATAGGGGATGGTAGGGAGAATAATGCCCCCTAAGAATGTGAATGTCCTAATCCAAGGGCAATTAAGGTCACTGCTAGAATTAAAGTTGTTTATAACTGACCTTAGTGAAAGTCAGTCAGTTGTGTCTGACTCTCTGTGACCCCATGGCCTATACAGTCCATGGAATTCTCTAGGCCAGAATACTGGAGTGAGTATCCTTTCTCTTCTCTAGGGAATCTTCCCAGCCCAGGGATCAAACCCTGGTCTCCCACACTGTGGAAACATTCTTTACCAGATCAGCCACAAAGGAAGCCAATAACTGACCTTAATATTTGGAGATTAGCCTGAATGATCCAGGTGGGCTTCGTTTATTCCTGAGAATCCTTAAAGTAGGAAAGACAGTCAGAAGAGATTCAGAAGGAGACACAACAGAAGAAGAATGGTCAGAGATGCAGCGCTGATCACACCGATGATAACAGAAGGGGACCATTGCTGAGTAGGGTGGGCAGCTCTGCCAGCTGGGAAAGGTAAAGAGACATTCTTCATTGGAGCCTCTGGCACTGAACGCCTCCCAGTTGGTTCCTAGTCTTGAGTTTTTAGCTTGATGAAACCACTGTCAGACTGTTAACTTATAGAATTCTATAAAGTTTGAGTTGTTTTATGCTACTAAGTTGATTACATAAGAAACAGAAAATTACTACATAGGGAGAGACTCACTTTATGAATAAAAATTGTACAATTAAGTGTACACTAGATGAGATATGGAGAAGGCAATGACACTCCACTCCAGTACTCTTGCCTGGAAAATCCCATGGACGAAGGAGCCTGGTGGGCTGCAGTCCATGGGGTCAAGAAGAGTTGGACACGACTGAGTGACTTCACTTTCACTTTTCACTTTCGTGCATTGGAGAAGGAAATGGCAACCCACTCCAGTGTTCATGCCTGGAGAATTCCAGAGATGGGGGAGCATGGTGGGCTGCCATCTCTGGGGTCACAGAGTCACACACTACTGAAGTGACTTAGCAGCAGCAGCAGATGAGGTATTGTTTTGAGTGTCTTTTTGCTCTCAGATTTCAGTCTGCAGAATGATCAGACAATGAATTTCTGTTGTCTCAGGCACGTAGATGGAATACTTGTTTTGGCAGCTTAACAAGCTAATGCAGTCACCACATGATTTCAAATAGATACTAGCTAAATTTCTCCATGAAAATGCTTATTATGGAAGAAAGTTGGTTACTATTTTAACTTGACTTTGGGCGAACTTTAAAAAGACAGGTGAAGTTATTTGAGGATATGTGTTACGTTTTAGAATCTAATTCTTTAAAATTAATTTTTGTTGTAGTATAGTTGCTTCACAATGTTGTGTTGATTTCTGCTGTACAGCAAACTGAATCAGCTGTATGTATACATTTATGCCCTCTTGTTTGAGTTTCCTTCCTATTTAGGTCACCACAGAGCACTGAATAGAGTTCCCTATGCTATACAGTAGCTTCTCGTTAATTACCTACTTTATATGTAGCATCAATAGTGTATATATGTCAGTCCCACTGTCCCAGTTCATCCCACCCACCACTTTCTCCCCTTGGTGTCCATAAATTTGTTCTCCAAATCTGTGTCTCTATTTCAGTTTTGCAAAAAATATCATCTATGCCACTTTTCTAGATCTCACATATTTGTTAATATATATTTTCCCCACATATGCATTAATATACAATATTTGTTTTCCTCTTTCTGACATACTTAACTCTGAATGGCAAGATCTAGATTATTCACATCTCTACAAATTTCCCGGTTCCATTCATTTTTATGATTGAATAGTGTTCCATTGTATAAATGTACTGCATCTTCTTTATCTGTTCATCAGGTGATGGTCATCCAGGTTGTGGAAAATAGTGCTGTAGTGAACACTGGGCTACATGTATGGTTTTGAATTATGGTTTTCTCAAGGTATATGCTCAATGGTATTGCTGGGTAATATAGTACTCCTATTTTAGTTTTTTTTTAAAGAAACTTCCATATTCTCTTGCATAGTGGCTATATCAATTTACATTCCCATCAACAGTCAAGATGGTTCCCCTTTCTCCATAAAAAGCTATACAAGTGCCACATTATTGAAAACCAAAGCTTTGAGGATACTGTGACACTTTCAGATAGACTGTCTAGCTTCCAACTTCTGTAGGGTTTATCTGCTTCTCCTTCAGTTTTCAGATGGATTAATGTATTTCCTTTTATAAACCCATGGCCCTGAGTAATGTCAGTGGCATGGCAGAGTGAGGTGCTTTCTTTGACACTCCCCTTCAATCTACAATCATAAAACATCCTCATGGTAACAAAGATGCCTCTGCTCAGCCCACCAGGATGCTGGAGAACTCCACACATCTGTACATGGATCCAACAGGGGAGTGGGACCAGGGAAACCATTGAGGCAGTGCTTGTGTTCCCTGTCCTCTGGGTGTGGGAGCTGAGTCCCCAGCCCAGGGAATCTGGGGAGGTGACACCCATGACCCCGACCTCCTTGTCACAGCAGCACCCATAGCCATGGGGAGTGGAAGCAGGGGCACCAGGAACCTCACCCCTTCAGTGCAGAGCTGCATATGACTCCAACCCCTATCTCCCCACATGCAGCAACAGAGCCCACAAACTTATATGTACAGCCCTGTACATAGCATATGTGCCCAAGCGACCCTGGCTGCTCTCACCCCTTTCCCTTCACTTGTGGTTTGGAACTTGTGAAGAGGAGGAGGATCCCAGGCTCTGCCAAAGACCCACCATCCTTGTGCTGTGGGAAACAGCAAGGCAGCAGCAATCCCAAAGGCAAAGAAGCAATAACATGGTCCAGTGATAGCTCTGACAGGCAGAGTGGAGTGTGGGACGTGCCAATGCCCAAGTATAATGAGAGACGGGTCAGGCAACAGAGGGCTTCTCCTGCAGTTCAGTGGGTACAGAATCCGCCTGCAATGCAGGAGACCTGGGTTCTATCCCTGGATTGGGAAGATCCCCTGGGGAAGGGTAGGGAAACCCACTTCAGTTTTCTTGCCTGAAGAATCCCCATGGACAGAGGAGCCTGTTGGGCTACAGTCTATGGGTCCCAAAGAATTAAACATGACTGAATGACTACGCACACACTGTAATCTGTTGAATTCTTAAAATCAACTAGAAAGGACTTGGGGCTTCCCTGGTGGCTCAGATGGTAAAGAAACTGCCTGCAATGCAGAGGACACAGGTTTGATCCTTGGGTCAGGAAGATTATCTAGAGAAGGGAATGGCAACCCACTCCCATATTCTTGCCTAGAGAATTCCATGGACAGAGGAGCCTGGTGAGTTAAAGTCCATGGGATTGCAAAGATTGGCTAACACTTTCACTTTACTTTTCAGAAAGGTGTTAGCTACTTCAGCTACTTCAAGCAAACCTTCAGTCAAGTATATAGAAATGAAGAACCACAGTAATACTAGGATGCAAAAAAGATAATGATGGTTCTTAAATAACCAAACTGAAAGTCACAGAATACAGTGATCTAAATACTGGTAGAGAATTCAAAGTAGCTATCATGAAGAAACTCAGTGATCTGTAAAAAAAACTCACAAGGGTATATCAGTGAGCTCAGAAATACAATTAATGAATAGAAGGAGTATTTCATCAAAGAGATTGAAACTCAAAAATAATCCTTCGCAGAGCTGAAGAACTAAATAAATGAGATGAAGAAGGCATTAGAGAGCATTGGAAATAGAGCAGACCACATGGAAGAGAGCATTAATGAGTTCATGATAGAAACCTAGAAATGATACAAGGACAAGAAGAATGAAAAATAAGACAGTTTTCAAAATGAGGACAATCTATGACATCTGTCTGTCTCTTCTAGGAAAAGCAGCATTATAGAAATTGGGGTCCCAGAGGGAAATAAACAGAAAGGAGTAGAAAGTTTATTTTAAAAAGTAACCAGTGAGAACTTCCCAAACTTAGGGTGGAAACAGACACATGTGGGTCCATGAGGCTGAGAGATCACTTTAATTACCTCAATGCAAAAAGACCAACCTAGACAGCATATTAAAAAAGCAGAGATATTACTTTGCCAACAAAGGTCTATCTAGTCAAAGCTATGGTTTTTCCAGTCGTCATGTATGGATGTGAGAGTTGGACTATAAAGAAAGGTGAGTACCAAAGAATTGATGCTTTTGAATTGTGGTGTTAGAGAAGACTCTTGAGAGTCCTTTGGACTGCAAGGAGATCCAACATGTCTATGCTAAAGGAGATCAGTCCTGAGTGTTCATTGGAAGGGCTGATGTTGAAGTGGAAACTACAATACTATGGCCACCTGATGAGAAGAGTTGAATCATTTGAAAAGACCCTGATGCTGGGAAAGATTGAAGGCAGGAGGAGAAGGGGATGACAGAGGATGAGATGGCTGGGTGGCATCATTGTCTCAATGGACATGAGTTTGAGTGAGCTCCAGGAGTTGGTAATGGACAGGTAGACCCAGTGTGTTGCAATTCATGGGGTCGCAAAGAGCTGGACACGACTGAGCGACTGAACTGAATTGAACTAAATGCAAAAAGACATTTGCTGAGATTATGATGTTAAAACTATTGAAACTTAATAACAAAGATTTTTAAAAACAGGGAAAATGCTAACCTACAAAGAAATGCCTCTTAGTTTATCAGCAGATTTCTCAGCAGAAACTCCACAGTCCAAGAGAGAGAATGGAGTAACATTCTCAAATTACTGAATGATAAAAACTGTCGGTCAAACATACTCCATCCAACCAAATTGTTACTCAGTTATGAAGGAGAAATACTTTGCTAGGCAAAAAAAAAAAAAGAGAGAGAGAGAGAGAGAGAGATACTGAAGGAGTTTATCAACACTAGATTTACCTACCTAAAGATGTTAGAAGAGCTCTTCTATCAGAAGCAAAAGTAAGTGAAACTTTGAATAAGATGATAAAGAGTTGAAATTTTCTATGTATCTAAGTAGATTCTAAACACTGTTATTGCAGGACTTCTCTGGTGGCTCAAACAAGTAAAGAAGATCCCCTGGAGAAGGGAATGGCTACCCACTCCAGTATTCTTGCCTAGAGAATGCCATGGACAGGGAAGTCTGGAAGGCTATGGTCCATGAAATCACAAAGAGCAGATTGAGAGACTAACAATTGAGAGACTAACACTTTTACTTTCATAGCATAATTAGGAGGGGAAAAAGCAGAAAAAAATATAACTATAGCTACTTCAGTTTGGTTAAAAAAAAAAAAAACTGCAACATAAAAAGGAATAATTTGCGACACCACAAAAGAGAAAGAGGAAAATGATGGGATCCATATATGTCAGGGAAGATAAAATTAATCTTAGCATAAAAAGGAGTATTTTATCTATGAGATATTTTATATAAGCCTCATAGTAACCACACAGCATAAATCTAAAGCAATGACACAAAACATTAAAAAAAAAAAAAAGAGGAAATTGAGAAAAACATAGTAGCTACCAAAGCAAAATGGCAGGCAAAAGCACAAGGAAAAATAAATAAAAATGGTGACAGAGAGCAATAAGAAAGTAAAAGGTGGGTGGGGGGGCAGTCCTAAGATGGCAAAGGAATAGGACGAGGAAACCACTCTCCCTCACAAATTCATCAAAAGAACATTTCAACACTGAGTAAATTCCACAAAACAACTTCTGAATACTGGCAGAGGACATCAGGCACCCAGCAAAGAAGATCACTGGCTTCAAAAACAGGTAGGAAAAAATATAAATGATGAAAAAAGAGATAAAGGAGGAGGGGAGGGAGCTCCGTCCTGGGAAGAGAGTCCCGTCCCAGGAAGAGACTCAAAAAGAGAGGTTTCCAAACACCAGAAAACATTCTCGCATCTGAGTCTGTGGAGAGCCTTGGAAGCACAGAGGGCAACATAGGAAGGAAATATAAATAAATAATTAAAACCAACAGATTACGAGCCTAACATTAACTCCCCCAGTGCAAAAGCAGTGCAGTCGCCTGCATCTACCACTAGCAAGTGGAGGCTGGGCAGAGAGGAGCGAGAGGCTCAGGCAGCAGTGCTTTCTAAGAATCAGGCCACAGAAGGCACAAGCTGCAGTGCTCTTTTGAGAATCAGGCCGGAATGCCCCGTTTGTCACCAGAGCAAACTAACATGGGCTAGCAAACCAGACTGTGGGATAGCTACCACATGAAACGCTCCAGCATAAGACACCACCAGGACCGTGCACAGAACAAAGGACAAAAGGGAAATAGCTAGCTGCAGAACATCCCCCTCCGGTGACAGGCAGCCAGAGCCTTATGGGCTGGAAGGGGGCAATCGCAGCCCAAAAGAGACATTACCTACCAAAATGCAAGTAGGCTTCTTCACTAACTAAGACTTCTGGGGATTCTAGACAGTCATCATCCGCCTGAGAAGGAACACCAATGTTACACCCAGAAAACTGAGCAGCAAGGAAAGCAGCAATTGCACTTGCCAAACTCCTGAGCTACTCAGACCTGGGAAGGGCACAAAACGCAGGCTCAAGCAAATCTGCACCTCTGAGGGCTTCCGGAGCACCGAGCCTGAGCGGCTTAGACCGGGGAGGTGCATGAAGCCTAGGGCCAGCCTCAGATAGTTCCCCAGCAGAGCAACATAGAGCCTGAGTGGTGTGTGCCATGAGCAGGGGCAAGCCCAGCGTGGATGAGACACTGC
>SJYC01129282.1:0-11049 GCA_006408675.1 Madoqua kirkii | reverse complement strand
TTTTTTACCCTTGAATTATTGAGAAGTGTGTTGAATAATTGCCAGTGTTTAGAGATGCACCTGTTCTTTCTGTTATAGATTTCTAGTTTGATTTCATTGTAGTCAAAGGAGATACCATATAATGTCAATTATTTTAAGTTTGTTGAGGCTTGTTTTATGATGCAAGATATTTTCTCTCACTGAATATTCAAAGTGCACTTAAAAGTATTGTGTATTCCGCCTTTGTTCATGGAAGGGTGTTACTTATGTCAGATGAGCTCATTTGCTGATGTTGTTCATATCTTCTACATTTTCACAAATTTTCTTCTATGTAATAATTGTAAAAGCTGCTGACAAGAGGGCACTGACATCTTTCATGAGAGTTGCAGGTTTGTCTATTTCTCCTTTCAGCTATATCTACCTTGATTCATGCATTTTTAAGCTCTGTTGTTCAGCATGTATACATTTAGTGTCACAGATGTTCCTTGTGGATTGAAGTATATTTTAACTGATACTAATATAGTGACTTCTGCTTTTTTAGAAAATTGATATGTACTTGAAATATATCATTATATTAGTTTCAGGTGTACATAAAATGATTTGATACTTGTATGTATTACAAAATGATCATTACAATAAGTCTAGTTAATATACCTCACTATACATACATGCATGTGTGTTAAGTCACTTCAGTTGCCTCTGACTCTCTAGAACCCATGGACTGTAGCCCACCAAGCTCTTCTGTCCATGGGATTCTCCAGACAAGAATATCTAGAGTGGGTTGCCATGCCCTCCTCCAGGGGATCTTGCTGACCCAGGAATCAAACCCGCATCTCTTATACCTCCTGCATTGGTAGGTTGATTCTTTACCACCAGTGCCACCTGGGAAGCCCTCGTCATACACAGTAATGCTTTTTGCTTATAATGAGAACTTTTAGCATCTGCTCCCTTAGCAGCTTTAAAGTATACAATATAGTACTGTTAGCACTAGTCACCATGTTTTACATTACATCCTAAGACTTATATTGTTACTGGAATTTGGTGCCTTTGGAGCATCCCCCACCTCCTGCCTTTGGCAACCACCAATCTGTTCTCTGTATTTATAAATTTGTTTTGTTTTTTAGACTCCATGTATAAGTGAGATCATATTGATACAAAATTTGTCTTTATCTAACTTCTTTTAGCACGAATCCCTCAAGGTCCATCCATTGTGACAAATGGCATGATTTTCTACTTTTGAATGACTGAATTAGATAGATTGGTAGATAGATGGATAGGGACATAAATAGGTAAATGGGTAGATTGGTAGAAAAGTAAGTAGACAGGTAGGTAGGTAAATAGAATGATAGTGTGAGCGAATGGTAGAATAATAGATAGATAAGGAAAATATGGTATATATATAATATGATATATTTTATATGTATAATACACATTATCCTTATCGGTATATCTATTAATGTGCACTGAGATTAAATGAAAAAAAGTGCTTCAATGGACACAGACATGCATTTATCTTTTCAGATTAGTCTTTATATTTTCTTTGGGGAAATAGACATGGAATTGCTGGGTCATATGATAGTTCTGATTTTTTATTTTTTTAGGAATGTCCATACTATTTTCCAGAGACTTCACCAATTTACATTTATATCAGCAATGCAAAAAATTTCACTTTCTCTACATCCTTGTAAATATTTGTTATTTGTTGTCTTTTTGATAACAACCATTCTAATAGGTGTGAGGCGCTATTGCATTGTGGTTTTATTCGCATTTCCCTGATTATTAGTGATGTTGAACAACTTTTCATGTACCTGCTGACTATTTGTATGTTTTCTCTGGAGAAATGTGTGTTCAGATCCTTTGTCCATTTTTTCAATCAGATTATTTGATGTTTTTCTATTGAGATATATGAGCTTTTTATGTATATTAGTTATTAACCCCTATCGGTTATGTGATTTTAGAGTAGCTTCTCGCATTCTATAGCTTACATTTTCATTTTGTTCATGGTTTCCTTTGCTGTGAAGATACTTTCTAGTTTGATGTGGTCCCCTTTGTTTTTTATTTGTTGGTTTCGCTTTTGGTGTCAAATCAAAAAAAAAAAATCATTGCCAAGATTGATGTCAAGTAATTTACTGCCTATATTTTCTTCTATGAGTTTTATGATTTCAAGTTTTACATGTTATTCAGTTGCTCAGTTGCATCCAACTCTTTGCAACCCCATGATCTGTAGCATACCAGGCTTCCTTGTCCTTCACCAACTCCCAGAGCTTGCTCAAACTGATGTCCATTGAGTCGGTGATGCCATCCAACCATCTCATCCTCTGTTGTCCCATTCTCCTCCTGCCTTCAATCTTTCCCAGCATCAGGGTCTTTTCCGATGTGTCAGTTCTTCACATCAGATGGCCAGAGTTTTGGAGTTTCAGCTTCAGCATCAGTCCTTTCAGTGAATATTCAGGGTTGATTTCCTTTAGGATGGACTGGTTGGATCTCCTTGCTGTCCAAGGGATTCCCAAGAGTTTTCAGCCTCACACCTTGAGGGCATCACGTCTTTAGCACTCAACATTTTTTATTGTCCAACTCTCACATCTGTACACAACTACTGGAAAAAGAAACATGGTTTGACTATATGAACATTTTTAGGCAAAATAATGTCTCTGCTTTTTAATATGCTGTCTAGATTTGTCATTGCTTTTCTTCCATGGAGTATGCATGTTTTAATTTCATGAGTACAGTCACCATCCACTGTGATTTTGTGGCCCAAGAAAAAAAAGCCTGTCCTTGGTCACTGTTTCCACTTTTTCCTCATCTGTTTGCCATGAAGTGATGGGGCCAGATGGCATGAGCTTCATTTTCTGAATGTTGAGTTTTAAGCCAGATTTTTTAGTCTCCTCTTTCATCTTTATCAAGAGGCTCTTTAATCCTCTTCACTTTCTGACATTAGGGTGTTGTCATCTGCATATCTTAGGTTATTGATATTTTTCCTGACAATCTTGATTCCAGCTTCCTCCAGGGTAATGGATGCTTCATCCAGCCCAGTGTTTCGCGTGATGGACTCTGAATATAAGTTAAACAAGCAGGGTGACAGTATACAGCCTTGATGTACTTCTTTTCCAGGTTTGAAGCAGTCTGTTTCTCCATATTCAATTATGATTTTTCTTGACCTGCATATAGGTTTCTAAGGAGGCAGATAACAAGATCTGGTTTCCTCATCTCCACAATTTATTGTGATCCACACAGTGAAAAGCTTTAGCGTAGTCAATGAAGCAGAAGTCAAGTCTTATATATTTGAGACTTAATCCAAAAATTTGAGTTAATTTTTGTGCATAGTATGAGTGATGCAGTTTCATTGTTTTGCTTGCAGCTGCCCAGTTTTCCAATATCATTTACTGAAGAGACTGTCCTTTACCTGTTGTGTAATCTTGGCTTCTTTGTCATAAATTAATTGATCATATCCACCTGGCCTTATTTCTGCACTCTATATTGTATTAATTTCCGTTGATTATTGCCTATATTATGCCAGTACCATAGTGCTTTGAGTAGTGTTTGAAATACAGTTTGAATTTAGGGAGTCTGATAACTCCAGCTTTGTTCTCTATTCTCAACATTGTTCTGGCTCTTCAAGATCTTTTCTGGCCCCATGCTGTTTTAGGATTGTTTGTTCTATTTATGTGAAAACACAACTTTGGGATTTTTATAAGGAATGGCATTGAACCTATAGATTGCTTTGGTTTGTATGGACATTCTGACAGTATTAATTCTTATAATCCTTGAGCAGAGAATATCTTTCCATTGATGTGTGTTATCTTTAATTGTTTTCATTAGTGTCATATTTTTCAGTTGCAGGTATTTCTCTCACCTCTTTGGTTAAATTGATTTATAAGTTTTTTTTTCTTTATAATGTAATTATAAATAGGATTGCTTTCTTAGTGAACAGGTTTTTGTATATTGCTTTTTGTATACTGAAACTTATTGAATTCTTTCATTAGTTCTGACAGTTTTTTGGCAAGTTTTTAGTTTTTTTTTTTTTTCTTCTCTAATTCTATCATGCCATCTGTTAATAGTGATGATGTTACCTCTTTTCTGGTTCTGATGCCTTTAATTTATTCCTTTTGCCTAATTGCTCTAGTTAGGACTTCAAATGCTATGTTGAATAAAAGTGGTAAGAGTGGGCATCTTCTCTTGTTCCTTACCTTAGTGGAAAAGCTTTTAGCTTTTCTTTACTGAGTATGATTTCAGCTGTGGGAATGCCACATATGGCCTTTATTATGTTGAGCTATGTTGTCTCTATACCCACTTTGTTGAGAGTTTTTTTAATAGGTGAATATTGATTTTGTGAGATACTTCTTCTGCATCTATTGAGATGATCATAAGTTTTATCCTTCATTTTATCTGTGTGAAATATTCCCTTATTTGATTTGCAAATGTTGAACCAGTTTGAACTGAACTGAACTGAACTGAACTGAAACAGTTATGCATTCTTGAAATAAACTGAAGTTTATCATGGTATATGACCCTTTGAAAGTATTATTGAATTCAGTTTACTGATATTTTCTTGACGATTTCTGCATCCATGCTCACCAACAATACTGGCATGTTATCCTTGCCTGGATTTGTGTCAGAGTAATTATGGCCTCATACAAAATGAGTTTGAGAGTATGCATTTCTTTTTGAAAGAGTTTGAGAAGAATTAGTATTAATTCTTCTTTAAATGTTTGGTAGAATTCACCAGTGAAGCCATCTGGTCTTGAACTTTGCCTTCTTTGATTACTGATCTAATCTTGCTAGTAATCAGTCTGTTTAGATTTTCTACTTCTTTATGATTCAGTCTTCATCAATTGTATGTTTCTAGAAACTCGTCCACTTATTTTAGGTTATCTAATTCTCATCTTAAGGTTGGTAGACTCTGGTTCCTATTTAAATCTTCTGGCTTAGCAGGCGTTCTGTGTATGCTTAGCCTACAAACCTCCATCTGCTCCTGTGGGTTGCAGTTCTAATTTCAATCTAACTTCCAGAGCATCTGCAGTACCATTTTGATTTGGTTGGTTTCTCTGGTCCAGCTGAGGCTCCCACTGTTCCCTTCTTTTGCTGACTAAGGGAGGTAAAAGTGTGTTCACAGCCAGGTTTGCCTTCAGATATAGGAGGGGAGTCTACGACTGAGCCAGAACAGAGGTGTTAACTGTGGCGGGATCTGCCTGCATGTAGGCGATGGAGTGCTCCTTAGCCCAGGAATTGTCTCTGATTGGATTCCCCTTGCCCTTGCCTTTTGCTTCTCAGGGCTCCTGAATAGGGAAAGGTAGTCTCAGACTGGGAGCAGAGAAGCTTCCTGGCCATGTGTTCTTATGCTAGCATGCCTTTCGCCAGCCCCTCAGCCACCTGGTGCTGCTGTTTGGGGGAGGAGAGTGTCAAGTCTATAGCAGAGAAGGAGAGCACTTCACATGCTCTCTGCTATCAGTGAGGCTGCATAGTGATCCCCCAGCGTGTGCTGCTGGGCTGCCCTGGTGGTGTCAGCAGTCATCCTATCCAACCAGGGAGAAGGAGCATACCTGGATACCTCTGAATGCTGAGCTTGAGTCCTTTTCTTACATGGGTGAGGGAATCATAGACACTTGCCACTATGTGGTTCCTTCAGTGTTTGGGGGTGTGCTCAGTCACATCCAACTCTTTGCAACCCAATAGACTGTAGCCCACCAGATTCCTCTGTCCATGGGATTTCCCATGCAAAAATACTGGAGCAGATTGTCATTTTCTGCTCCAAAGGATCCTCCAGACCCAGGCATCCAGCCCCCATCCCTTGGGTCTCCTCATTGGCAGACAGATTCTTTTACCACTGAGCCACGTGGGAAGCTCCAGTTCCTCCAGTACTGGGATCTTTAACAAGTTACCTTTCTCTTTCCACCTTTCCAATTTCTCTTTTGTTTTCTTTTGCAATGCTTTCTTTTGCCTTGGTTTGGGGATTTGTAGTTGTATTTAACAAAGAAGAGCAGGGATAAATGGATCTATGCCATCTTGTCCAGACTAAACAGCCTCTCTCATGGTTTCAAACCCTTGAAAAATATGAAGGTTAAATTATTAGTTAAGTGATATATTTTAAAACTTTAAGAGAAAAATTGGCAGATTAGCTAAAATGTGATGAACCAATTATTGAAATTTGCAGTGATGTCATTTAGCTGGTTATATATATATATTACAGCTAATATATATGTAAATATATATATATATATTTACATACAGCGACAATTTTTTTTATTCTGTTCTTATATCTTAAAATTCTAGATCTGGCAAGAAAAGAAACAATCTAAAACATTTCACCATAGTACTCATATACACAAAGATGTTTAAATAATTCATGGTATTTCACACTTTTTTGTTTCACTAACAAATTTATGGAAGATAATTATAACATTGGCCATGGTTTAGGAAAGCCTTCTGTAAAGGCTTCCTTAGGTAATATTTAATATAGTATGTGTGTGTGTGTGTTTGCTCAGCCGTGTCTAACATTTTTGCAGCCCCATGGACTTTACAAACCCAACAGGATATTCTGCCCATGGGATTTCCAGGCAAGAATACTGGCAGGGGTTGTCTCTTTTTTTTCTCTCCAAGTGATCTTCCCAACCCAGGAATTGAATCCCTGCATCTCCTACTTGGCAACTGAGTTCTTTACCATTGAGCCACCTGGGAAGTCCTGCTTAAGAATATCCTCCTTCAGTTCAGTTCAGTTCAGCCACTCAGTCGTGTCCAACTCTTTGCGACCCCATGAATCGCAGCACGCCAGGCCTCCCTGTCCATCACCAACACTCGCAGTTCACTCAGATTCAGGTACATCAAGTCCATGATGCCATTGAGCCATCTCATCCTCGGTCATCCCCTTCTCCTCCTGCCCTCAAACCCTCCCAGTATCAGATTATTTTCCAATGAGTCAACTCTTCGTATGAGGTGGCCAGAGTACTGGAGACTCAGCTTTAGCATCATTTCTTCCAAAAAAATCCCAGGGCTATTCTCCTTCAGAAAGGACTGGTTGGATCTCCTTGCAGTCCAAGGGACTCTCAAGAGTCTTCTCCAACACTGCAATTCAAAAGTATCATGATCTTCCCAACCCAGGAATTGAATCCCTGCATCTCCTACTTGGCAACTGAGTTCTTTACCATTGAGCCACCTGGGAAGTCCTGCTTAAGAATATCCTCCTTCAGTTCAGTTCAGTTCAGCCACTCAGTCGTGTCCAACTCTTTGCGACCCCATGAATCGCAGCACGCCAGGCCTCCCTGTCCATCACCAACACTCGCAGTTCACTCAGATTCAGGTACATCAAGTCCATGATGCCATTGAGCCATCTCATCCTCGGTCATCCCCTTCTCCTCCTGCCCTCAAACCCTCCCAGTATCAGATTATTTTCCAATGAGTCAACTCTTCGTATGAGGTGGCCAGAGTACTGGAGACTCAGCTTTAGCATCATTTCTTCCAAAAAAATCCCAGGGCTATTCTCCTTCAGAAAGGACTGGTTGGATCTCCTCGCAGTCCAAGGGACTCTCAAGAGTCTTCTCCAACACTGCAATTCAAAAGTATCAGTTCTTCAGTGCTCAGCTTTCTTCACAGTCCAACTCCCTCATCCATACATGACCACAGGAAAAACCATAGCCTTGACTAAATGGACCTTAGTCGGCAAAGTAATGTCTCTGTTTTTGAATATATTATCTAGGTTGGTCATAACTTTTCTTCCAAGGTGTAAGTGTCTTTTAATTTCATGTCTGCAGTCACCATCTGCAGTGATTTTGGAGCCCATCTCCAAATCACTGTTTCCCCATCTATTTTCCCTGAAGTGATGGGACCAGATGCCATGATCTTCGTTTTCTGAATGTTGAGCTTTAAGCCAACTTTTTCACTCTCCTCTTTCACTTTCAGCAAGACGCTTTTTAGTTCCTCTTCACTTTCTGCCATAAAGGTGGTGTCATCTGCATATCTGAGGTTATTGAGATTTCTCCTGGCAATCTTGATTCCAGCTTGTGTTTCTTCCAGCCCAGCGTTTCTCATGATATACTCTGTATATAAGTTAAATAAGCAGGGTGACAATATACAGCCTTGACATACTCCTTTTCCTATTTGGAGCCAGTCTGTTGTTCCATGTCCTCTGCCTTTTCTAAAACCAGCTTTAACATCAGGAAGTTCACGGTTCACATATTGCTGAAGCCTGGCTTGGAGAATTTTGAGCATTACTTTACTAGCATGTTAGATGAGTGCAATTGTGCAGTAGTTTGAGCATTCTTTGGCATTGCCTTTCTTTGGGATTGTAATGAAAACTGACCTTTTCAAGTCATGTATGGATGTGAGGGTTGGACTCTGAAGAAGGCTGAGCACCAAAGAATTGATGCTTTTGAACTGTGGTGTTGGAGAAGACTCTTGAGAGTCCCTTGGGCTGCAAAGAGATCCAACCAGTCCATTCTGAAGGAGATCAGCCCTGGGATCTTTGGAAGGAATGATGCTAAAGCTGAAACTCCAGTACTTTGGCCACCTCTTGCGAAGAGTTGACTTATTGGAAAAGACTCTGATGCTGGGAGGGATTGGGGGCAGGAGAAGAAGGGGACGACGGAGGATGAGATGGCTCGATGGCATCACGGACTTGATTAACATGAGTCTGAGTGAACGCTGGGAGATGGTGATGAGCAGGGAGGCCTGGCATGCTGCGTTTTATGGGGTCACAAAGAGTTGGACACAACTGAGCGACTGAACTGAACTGAACTGATACCATGATTAAGTAGGATTTTTATCCCTGAGATGTAAGGATGTTTCAAGACATATAAATTAATAAATATGATATGTTATATTAATAGAATAAAAATACAATTCATATCATTTCAATAGATTCACAAAAGGTATTTGACAAATTAAATATCCATTTATGATAAAAGCTCTCAATAAATTAGGTATATAGGAATAAGAAAAGGGTGCCCATTCTTATCACTCCTGTTCAACACAGGATTGTGTTTTGTGCTTGTCTCAGCCTATCCATAGTAATGCTATTAGCTAGAAATGCCAGGAGTTACTCACCAAGGCCCACAGTGAAGATTCACATACAAGTCCCCTTTCAGAGACAATTTTGTGTCTGGCCCATCTCTTGAGGTTCTTCATATGATTATAAGATGCATGTCAGCAATAAGCATAAGGGAACTTTAATATTAGATAAAGTTTATTACTTATTACACTTGGAGGGTATGTGGCACACCTGGGTCCACTATGGGTAGGCAGAGAGAGTACAGAGTATACACCTGGAATCTGCTTTTATTAGTTTTGAGGGTGGGTCCCAGGGTTTCATAAGTTCACTCTTCATTGGTGAATTTGAAACATAAGAGTGGGAATTAAAGCACTGGAAGGGAAAAAAGCAAAGGGCTAAACAATCAGTTATCTAAGTCAATGAAGGATCTCTGAAATAGAGGAAACTTCAGAATGGAGTGGCCTGGCTCTTTATCTAGTCCTGTGGCTTGCATGTGTGTTTCTTCAAGATAGCTTTCTTTGAGTCATTACTTCAGCAAACAAAGGCTTTGTCAAGCATTTGAATTATGATAAAAAAGGCACAGCCAGTACTTCCACTTCATACTGGAAGTCACAGCCTGAGAAATCAGGCAAGAAAAAAAGTAAAAGTCTCTAGAATTAGAAAGAAGACTTAAAATTGTTTCTATTTGCTAAGACATGATTTTAGAGGCAGAAAATCCTAAAGATTTGATTAAAAAAATTTGGACCAAAAAGGAATGTCAAATCAACAAATTCAGTACAGTTGAAGGATACAAAAATCAACATATGAATGTTAGTAGTGTTTTATACACTAAGAGTATGAGGGAATCTGAAGAAAGATTCTATTCATAATAGAATCAAAAACACCAACTTCCTTGGAGGCTCAGACTGTAAAGAAATTGCTCGTAATGTGAGAGACCTAAACTCAATCCCTAGGTCAGGAAGATCCCATGGAGAAGGAAAGGGAAACACACTCCAGTATTCTTGCCTGGAGAAGCCCATAAACAGAGGAGCCTTGTGGGCTATCATCCATGGTATCACAAAGAGTCAGCATGATTGAATGATTAACACTAAAAAAACAATAAAATAAGAATAAATTTGACCAAGGAAGTAAACAATATGTTAAATGAAAACTAAGATTGATGAAAGAAATTGAAGAAGACACAAATCAATGGAAAGACATCTCATGTTTATGGTTTGGAAGAATATTTTGAAAACAGCCAAACTACCTAAAACTATCTAAAGATTCAATGCAAGCCTTATCAAAATTACAATGGTACTTTTTTTACAGAAATAGAAAAAAACCTCTAAACTTCTTATGGTACCAAAATTACCCCAACTAGCCAAAGCTTTTCTGAGAAAGAGGAGCAAAGCTGGAAGCACTCTACTTCCTAATTTAAAGCTATAATATAAAGCTATAGTAATCAAAACAGTATGGTACTGGGATAAAAACAGACACATAGACCAATGGAACCTAATCAAGCACCCTGAAATAAACATAAGCATGTATAGCCAACTAATATTTGCCAAGGGAGCCAAGAATACTCAATGGAGACTCTTTTAGAAGAAAATGAAGTACTAGGAATCATGTATTGAAGAAAAGGGGGCTATTTTAGAAGAAAAAGAAAAATTTGCTTATATGTGTTTTTATAAAAGTGCTGGGAATGAATAATTCAGGCTTGAGTTTCTTGTGTCTTAAAGTTATTGTCTGCCAGCTTTCTTGAGAAGGTGACTATAAGCATGGCTGTGTTCAATTTAAAACCTAAGATGGAATCTTGACATACTGTTCATGGGGTTCTCAGGGCAAGAATACTGAAGTAGCTTGCCATTCTCATCTCCTGTGGACCACGTTTTGTCAGAACTATCCATCATGACTCACCCATCTTGGATGGCCCTACATGGCAGGACTCATAGTTTCATTGAGTTAGAAAAGGCTGTGATCCAAATTTAGAAAAGGCAGAAGAACCAGAAATCAAACTGCCAACATCCGTTGAATCATAAAAAAAATAAGAGAATTCCAAAAAAACATCTACTGCTTCATTGACTATGCTAAAGCCTTTGACTGTGTAGATC